>MQRK01225385.1:3948-14834 GCA_001938485.1 Girardia tigrina
TATATATATATATATATATATATATATATATATATATATATATATATATCAAGAAAGTGAGAAAACAGGAGAATGATCTACTTTCGAGAATGAAGAAGAGCGAAGCGGTGAGCACCGTAAATCAAAGAGAAAACAGAGCCGTCTTTGTATCAACCAGAGCAGCAAGGTTGGAAAAATCTGCCATTCGCTGAGATTCGACCGGAAAACATCAACCCGAATGACATGGGCAGAGATATCACTGCACATGCATATTCTAATAGACCAATAAAGAGAAGAAACTTATACATGGGCAGTATTATATTAGAAGGAGACCAACAAGATACGGGTTTAAGGAGTATGTTTGTACGAGCTCCAAAAAGAGTGGTACAAACAATCCTAGACAGGACAATTGCAGACACTTCACCATCCGCTAAAGATATTGTGAACCACTTCTCGACTAAATCCATTGCACGTATAATTGATCAACGAGTGGATGAGTTAGATATAAAAATTGGTGGTCCGTTTAGATACAAAATTATTTAATAGGATTATAGAATCCCATATTGTCCCAGAAAGTTGGAAGCAATTTTCCTCAATATTACTACCAAAACCAGGTAAAAAGGACCATAAAGTAAGGTTGCTTCTTTGAGACCCATTGCTCTTCTAGAATGCGTGAACAAGATTTTGGTGGTACTCATGAGGGATCAACTTGGCAAGTTGATCAAAGAACATGATCTCCTACACCAGTGGTTCCTAACATGGGGGTAATTACCCCCATGGGGGTAAAAACGCAATTCTTTAGGAGTAAAAAGACATCCACTAAATTTTAGTGATGCCTTCTTTGTTAATAAAAAAATACAGTACAGTAACGCATTCGGTTCATGTGACATATACTCTTTATTGCTATCGAAACTGCTTGTATAAACCAGTTTGAACTGAGAGTGGTTGAGCATGTATTCCGACGCATTATCGCGTTTGAGCTCCACAATGCGCACACGCGATGCGCCATGACTCAGTACCCAGTCTACCGGGCCGTATTGGTAGTTTGAGATTTAAACAAGTCATATATAAATTCATATTTAAACAAGTCAAGTTCAATTGTCTCTCATTACGTATAACTACAAGTTTTGAAATAATTACAATATTATTTACTTTTTTGACTGTAAGTAATAACAAACAATGATAATTAATTATAATTAGTTTTTTCTCAATATTCTTAAAAGTAAAAGTTAACATTTTAATTTTTTTCCTTAGATAACTTTTTTTACGAATATCTTAGGGGTCATGAGTTCTAATACCTCAAAAAAGCGCTCATATAAAGAAGCATTTTTACAATGGGAATTCACGAATATTCTAGATAGGAATGTGGAAAAGCCTCAGTGTGTTCTGTAATAAAGTGCTTAATACAGAAAGCATGAAGCCGAGCAAATTAAAAGAACATTTCAAGAGAGTTCACAAAGAGTTTGCAGATAAAGATATAGATTTTTTTAAGAGAAAAGAGAGTTTTCTGAAGTCTGTGCGATTTGATTCAACAGGAAATATGCAAAAGGCAATTGAATCATATCTTCAAGCTTCATATAAAATTTCTTATCGTATTGCTATGAACAAAAAACCGCACACTATAGGAGAGGATCTCATCAAACCTTGTTTGTGTGATGCAGTATCACTCGTCATTGGCGAGAAACATGTGGCTAAGATCAAACAAATATCACTTTCAAATACTGCAGTTCAAAGCCGCATTTCAGACTTCAGTAACGATATTATGGCAACCATTATTGATGAAATGAAAGGAGGTTCTATGTTTGCACTGCAATTAGATGAGTCTACAGATGTAGTTTTGTGTTCACAGTTACTAGCATTTACACGTTATATTAAAGATGACTGTGTAAAAGAGGAATACATGTTCTGTAAGTCTTTATCCACCACTACACGTGGAGAAGAAATTTTCGAAACGCTGAAACAGTTTATTGAGGAAAACGGTCTGGACTGGTCAAAGCTGGTCGGCATTTGTACAGCCTTCCATGATGGGCGTCCGCTCTGGATTTCAAGCACTCGTGAAACAAGTTGCTCCTCAAGTTTTATCCTATCATTGTCTCATTCATCATTACGCTTTGGCTGTTAAGTCGCTTCCACCAGAATTACTAAGCACGATGAATGACATAGTGAAAATTTTGAACCATGTTCGTGGCAATGCAACAAACACCAAATTATTTAAAGTTTTATGTGATGAAGTTGGTTCCAAATTTAACTCTCTTTTGTACCACACAGAGGTACGTTGGTTATCACGAGGCAGGGTTTTGAACAGGGTTTACGAGCTCCGTGACGAAATAGGATTATTTTTTAAAAAACAGAAAACACAAAAAGAAAAAGAGTATCAATCCAGAATGAAAGACAAAACATTTGTTGAAAAGCTAGCGTATCTTGCTGATTTCTTCAGTGAAATCAACAATCTTAATATTTCTTTGCAAGGAAATATGACGAATATTTTGACAGCGCAGGATCAAGTTACCAGTTTTGTATGTAAATTAGAACTTTACCAACGCAGAGTGCAAACTGGCGATGTGTCGATGTTTACACCACTCTGTGAGCAATTGTCAAATACCGAAGTCAGCAAAATCACATTTAGAAATGCCGTGGCTCAACATTTATCTACAGTAATAGAGTCACTGAAGCAATATTTTCCGGATTTGGATAATCGTCAGTCCAATTCTTGGATATTAAGACCCTTTTCTACTGTTGATGACATTTTTAAAGACGAGCATGTAGCGATCAAAGTAGAATTTCTTGGACTCCGCGAGAATAGTACTTTTAAAGTAGAATTTCAAAATTATGATCTCTGTACATTTTTGATTAAAGCAGGTATCGAATATTCTGTTATAGCTAACAGAGCTTTAAAAATGCTAATACCCTTCGCCACCACTTATAGATGCGAGAGTAGTTTTTCAACTTTAGTTTCATTGAAAACAAAGCTCAGAAACCTTCTCAATGTGGAACATGACTTGGGATGCGTTTTAAGTGATACTAAACCTAATATAAAAAAACTTGTAAATTCAAAACAATTCCAACCTTCACACTGAATATTTTAAATTCATAGTTAAAATATAAAACAAAGTAATATTGTAATACTGTTTTGCAATTTCTGTTTTTCTATTTATTAACAATGTATCCAGGTTTCTGACGAACTGCTAGGCAATAACAAATTTGTAATTAATAAACATTAAAATTCGCTTGCATTGTGAGTTTTTATAGCATTTTTAAGTTGGGGTTAGGTCGGTTTTCGTCGCTCGCTTCGATCGCTCCTCAACCTCCCTCATAGTCCCAGACTCACAAAATTTCGCTCTCGAGTCTGACACCCTATAATATCAACTACTTAGAAAATATGTCAGAGGAACAAAAAAATCTAAATCTTCTAAAAAAATCAGAATTTTAACAAAAAATCACTTGAAATACCATCTTTCCCCGGAACAAAATAAAATTGAGAAAACTAGAAAAAGATATCACCCGAAAAAAGTGAAACATAAAATAACTGAGAAAAGTCTAAATCTTCCAAAAAAATAAAAATTTTAGCCAAAAATATAAGAAATTTAGAAAAGAAAAATTATTTATATAAAAAAATTAGATAAAAAAAGTCGGGTATGCCAGAAAATATATGCAATGTTTGTAATCTAACTTTTCAAAGGGTATCTGCTTTAGCAGTACATTTAAAATCAAAGGATCACATAGAGCGAACTGGAGGTATGAATGAAGGGAATTCTAAACTTTGTGAGAAATGTGTAGCTCGTTTCATGATAAATGGATACAAAGCTCATTCCATCGCTTGTAAAGGAACATTCAAACCAAAGTTAAAAACTCTTACTGCTATTGAGGGTTTTCGAGATCTGATGAATTCACCTCAAACATTTAATGATGTACATAGAACTATAGTTTTAGAGATGAAAAATTTGCTCCATATAGTTTAGAAACATATCTCAAACATATGGAATTAGTAGTGTTTTAGGAAAACGACGGATAAAAGCTTGCATCATGAGAACATTAGAACAAGATTTTAAAATAGAGGAGGAACCGTGTTAATTTATATTGAAGGGAAAAAAAGAAGTCACCAAAGAAGATTGTGAAGATATTATAAAATCATTCTTCGACATTCCCAGCCTCTAACATCTCTATCTTTATCAGAATCATTAAATGGAACAAGACCTTTTATTACTTTTTTACTCTGTCTCATGACAAATTTTGCTGAACCTATAGATAGACTATTTTCTTTATTTTTATGAATATTTCTTTTACAAATTGGACTTAGACCAAGTTTAAAAATTTGTTTATTTACTTCACTAATCATCGGTTCAAAATTTTCAGTTGACCCATCATTTACATAAATAGCAAGATGCTTATTATCTTCATTTTGCTTATCTTCAATTGCAAGTTTATTACTAGCTTCTAGTTGTTTATTTGCTTCTTTTTTAATATTTTCCATCGTGACAACTGTATTAACTAAACTTAAATGTTGATTTGCTTTATCCATAGCATCTTGTTGTATTTCTTTTTGTTCCTTTAGTATCTTTTTTAAGTACTCAAGTCTTTCTTCGAATACCATTTTTATATTCAAAATTAAAGATATCATTACGAATTACTAAATCTCCTTCTCGATTAAAATCTAAATATCCATACTTATTATTTCATTCTTTTGTTAATTCATTAAATTCATCTGGCTCAATTTCATTACTTAATTAATCAGAATAGATTAAATTCTTATCTCTTTTACTTAATTTAAACACAATTACATAATTTGAGTTAGCTCTGATACCTCTTTTATCTAAATCAAACCAAAATTGTGACAAATAGATAACATTTACATTTTGATGACGTCCTCTTCTGAAATATATTTCCATTATATTCTGATTCTTTTCATTTATACAATCATCGAAAACAATTAGATTTTTCTTATTTTTCGCTAATTTCTTTGGAGGAATAACATCATTGACATTTTCATAAAATTTTATATTAATATTATTATCTTCAGGATGTTTTATTGCATATTGTTCTACAACTTCTTCTGCGGAATGTAGTTCCCCATCTGAATCTTCGAACAATTCTTCCTGATTTTCAAAGATATATCTTCTAGATTTTTTTACTTAAATTATTTTCAAAACCGTTAAAAAGTATCTGATATTCAGGTTGAGACAGAGTTTTACTAAAAATTATTAAGTTATTATAATCAAGAAAATTATTGGTTAGTATCATTCTTAACAATAAATTTGTTTTTCCACATCCTGAAGATCCTACAATTAACATTCTGAAACATGTTGGTAGGTTTGGGTGATGGTTAAAGTTTATCTTATTCATTTTAAAAACTGGGTTCAAAGACTCTTTGTGTCTCCCAGCTTCGTTGGGAAACGGCTTTAGCCTCCCAGCTTCGCTGGAAAAACTCATTTTTAAATCTTAAAAAATGGAAACTAAACAGATAAAATTTTTTGAAACATATGCAAATGAATTTGATTAGAAGTTAATAAAAATAAAAAAACTTAAAGATTTATATTTTTATCTTTTAGTTACAATTGTAATATTTTTTATCTTTGTTAGGTATATAAAATATAAATTTTAAAAGAATTTATTTGTTTTAATTAATAGGTACAATAAAAAAAATTATTTACCTTTTTACTATAATAAATATAAATTATATATAAATAATGAAAATAAAACTTATTAGAAAGATAAACAAAATAGATTAAATAGAATAATGTTTATTATAAAAAGAAAAGCATTTTATTTTAAAAATAAATAAAATGAAATTAGATCAAAAAGAAGAGTATAAAAAGGAAAGATTTTTTGAAAAGGTCACGCAAAAAAATTATTTAGAAGTTCAAAAGAAGAATCTAATAATAAAGTTTAAAACGCGTTACATTGAACTGCGTAGTTTGTGATCTACTCAATTTAACTAGCTTATAAAAGCAGATCACTTTAATCGAAGTCATCATCACTGCAAAAAGAAAAAGGAACACTGTGGAGAGAAAAATTAAATTGATTATTAAAACCAAAGGCTGAAAACTGATTTAAAAGAACTGACGTATTGAAAGTACGAATTAATATAATTATATATTTTTAATAATATATCTTTATATATATTATTTTCATTAAACTGATTGCGGGCAAAAGAATCATCTTTTCTCGCGTTTACCCAAAATACAAATTCATTAAATAGAATAGGATCTTTTAAATATTTTGAAAATCAATTTCTGTAACCTTGTACATAAAAAATAAATATATTTAAAAAGAATATCTTTGTTTTATTTCATTTTATAATTGTTCATTAATCACCTTTATACCCCAACATCTTAATCTATGTTTCAATCTATTATTTTAATAATTCTTACTACTTTCTAATTGTAACTGCATTCTTCTTTGTAGTCTATCTATAACGACAACTCCTTTGTTAAGATTATTCAGCTTCATAGACATGATTTTCTTTTGAGCTAACTCTTCCTCATCTACTTCACCGACTTTTTTTCGTAAAATATTGTTCTCATTTATTAAATCATAGTTGTCATCAATCAATAATTCAGTAGTTTTTTTAAAACAATGTTTTGTGTGATTAGATTTTCTCCTATTTTTTCTTTTGTTTTAAAGTTTTCTAAAGAATAAATCTTTAATTCTGTTTTTATTTCATTTAAAATTTTTGAATCTCCTTTCACATATTCAATTATTTCACTCATTTTTAAGCTAAAAAAATAAAATTGTTACCTCGTATCTCACATATTAGCAAGCATTTCCTTTGCTTTTCTGTATAATTCTTCTTCACTTAATATTGGTATAATAGATTTTTGATTTAAAAAATCTTGATTTTTATTCTCCAGAAAATCATTAATACGATTGGGAGATGAATAGTTTTCTTCAATAATTTTAAGATTTGTCCCACTTTTTGTAGAATTCATACAACTACGGATGTGAGCTGTCAAACCAGCTTTTGATTTACAGACTTTCCGACAACTTCCACAGGTAAAGTCATCGGTTGATAAAGTCCTACCATCGGTAGTGGTCAGAGTTTGAGATGGGTTTTGAGATGAGATTTGGGGTAGGATTTCTTTAGATTCTTTCGGATTCTTAGTCTCTTTAGGATTTTTGATCTTTTTCTTTTGTGGAATTCTAAGTCTGTAAGGTGAAGACATATTTAAATCCTTTCGAATTCTTGAAAGAGTTGATGGAGAAGTGTTCATCATTTGGCAAATTTGACCTTTTCTTAGAAATATAAACTCTTCTACCATCAATACTCACAGCTCTTGGAACAACTGTTGTAATTATTTCCTTTAACTCTTCTTCCAATTTTGACATTTTTAAAGTAAAATTTTGATAAATATTTAAATTTTTTCCTAAAAAAGAAGAAAATGGAAGAGGATTTATCACAAAGAAGGTTGTTTAGTTTAGACAGAACTTTAAATTTTGATCATGATTTAAAAAAGGAAGATTATTTAAGGGTAGCTGCTAGTGTAGATTCTTCAACAAATTTAAATAAAAATGGTGATATAAAGTTTCAAATAAATCAAACAAGCAATCCTTTAAACTTAGGAGCAACATTCTTTTATTACAAAATTAAACTGTCAGGTTTTGTTGCAGACTCAACTGTTACTTTAGAAAATAATTTTTTTCCGAGAATGTTTGAAAATATGAGACTACAGTTAGGATCAACAGAAATTGAAAATATAAATAATTGTGGAGAATTTTTAAGTATGTTAAATTTTATCATGTTAGACAAAGTAACAGCTGAAACACATGGAGAACCTATAGGATGGATAACAGAAACAGGTAAAGGAGATGACAAGAATACTGGTTTTACTATAGGAAAAGAATTATATCAAGGTGATGAGAACCTAAAAGCTGATAATTTTTATAAATCTGAAGGAAGATTCCCATTGAATACCTTATTCGGATTCTTAGAAAATTATAATAGAGTTCTATTTCTATTACCAATCAACATTATTTTAAATAGAATAATAGTAAGAGTTATTAATCTGAACTCTTAAACTTGTTATCGCAGATATTTTATATGGAACTGGTATAGCTGTTGTAGGTTCTACAGCTGCAGTAAAACCAACATGAAAAGTTGAAATAGAATCACTAGAGCTATGGATTCCAGAATTATCTGTTAATCCAAGAAGCGAAGTTGCTTTACTAGAAAGACTAAATAAAGATAAACCAATTTCTGTAAATTTTCTAAATAGAAATGGAACAACAAATGAACTTACAGTTGGAAGTACAAATATAAGTTGGAAAGGAAGTTTAACCAATTCTAGACCAAGATATGTTTTAGTAGTTTTTAGAGATTTAAATATTTCTGTTGAGAAAAATAATTCACTCTTTATTCAAAAAGATGGAAAGAATGCGATAACAAGTTTAAGAGTTCAGATTAATAACTCTTACTATCCAATAAATAAGATGGAGTTTGATTCAGTAAGAAATAAACAGATGGAACCATATCTAGCATATGTAAAAATGTGTAAAGATTTTGGTAATATGCCACAGTTAAATATTCGAGATTTTAAAAATTTATACTCAATATCTTGTTTTGATGTTTCTGCTCAAGATGAAAAATTATCTGTAAATGGATGTGATATCACGGTTCATATTAAAAAATCAAGTGATTTTAAAGCAAAAGCATATTGTTTGATCTTAGAAGAAAAACATTGTCAAATACAGATCAAGAATGGAAAGATGTTTACTGTTGAGATGATTTAAAAGTTTGAGGTGATAAAAAAATATAAAAAATTATTAAAGAAGAAAATATGCCTGTGAAAAGTATTAAAAACAACAGTGATAAAATCATCAACTATAAAAACTGTAACAAACATAAAAAAGTAAGTTTTTAAGTACGAAGTATGAAAAAGTATGAAGTAAGAAGTACGAGAAAAGTATGAAGTATTTAGATCAATAATTGAATAAACTATAGGATTTGTCTTGTGAACTTCACTTATAGCTTAAACTTAGACCATTTATGGGTAAATCCTTTTTCAAATTTGTTTTTCCATTTAAAAATTCTAACACGATCACCAATTTTAAACTTTTGATTGTCTTCTGCTTCTATTTTTTCTTTGATTATGATATCAGGATTATCAGATGCTTCTTCAGGAGAAACTCAAATTGTTCTATGAATTTTGTGATTGTAAAAATTTAATATTTTAGGTAATATTTTCAACCATTTTTGATTTCCTTGTATTATAAATTCTTTCCACATAAATTTTTTTAAAGTTCTATTATATCTTTCTATAACCGGATTATGTGACGGTCCTTGACTTCTTTCATCGGGTTGATTGAAAGTTGAATAAATTTATATATTGTTTTATTTTAAAAAGTCTAAGAATGTTTTATTATAAAACTCACTTCCATGATCAACATATATTTTTTTAGGAATTCTATCTGGTTCTTCTTCAAATAAATTTTCAAAATTATTCTTAATAGTATTTCCTGTTTGATTTTTTAAGTGGAAAGCCCATGTATATTTTGTATATAATTCTATAATTGTTAAAATATATTTATAATCTTCTTCTTTTTTCATTTCAACTAAATCAGCTCCCCAAATATCATCTTTGTTAAAAACTTTAACTTATGTCTTAGGTTTTCTGTATTCTTTATGTAATTCTTGTGCCAGACGAAGTCTATTCCCCGGAGGGGAAGCAAGAAGTTCATTTTTATTTTCATTTTTATTTTTATCAGATATTTCACCACCAAACATAATTTTTAACTTCATTGCATTTTTTACAAGTGTAATTTTTTTTGTTGGCTTTTAATTTCATTTAAATCTTGAATTAAATCAATATCTCCTTTTGCCTTGAACAAATATCTTCATTTTTATAAGCAATATCCTGTTTTAATGCTGCTTGATAAACACGATTTATGGGTTCTTCTCCAGGATTTGGATTATTATTTTCATCTAATCTGATATCTAAACGAGTTCCAGGTCCTGCATATGAATACCCAGGAAGATGATGTTCCCCTTTATATTTTGACTATGGCAAATCTGGTAACTTTTTTGATAGTGTTTGAAGATCTGAACCTTGTTTTGTAATATGTTTTTGTGTTTTTTCGTGTTTAGCTTTATTAGCTTTTGAAATATATTTTTCACATGAGTTACAAAAATATTTATTCATTTTTAAATAAAAATAATTAAGATATAAATTTAAAAATCATTCAACCATAAACCGGTTTACGCATCAGTGATTTTCTGTTTCTAATTTTTCGATGATTTTTTTCTTAACTTTTTCTAAAGAATTGAAACGTCTGTCTCTCTGAGAAATGATGAAATTTTATCAGATTTAAACTTTTTCAGTGAAATTCTGTTTTTTTCGATTTTTCAATGAATTTTTTCTATCGTTGGGAAAAGACAGTTTTTCAGGGTAAATCTGTGAAAAATGTTACATTTTCATCATATTTAAACTTTTTTTCAGTGAATTTCTGTTTCCGATTTTTCGATTATTCGGAAAAAATCGAATAACCCAAAATCTTTTTTTTTGAATATATTTTTTTGAATATATTCAAAAATCGATAGTAGAGAAATTAACGAAGGAAACTATTGATAAATTAATTGACAAAAAAAGTAATGCTAAAATTTTAGATGTTCAAGATCAAGAGCAATCTTGCAACACTAATGATAAAAGTTTGGGAATTGGCTATGTGTTAACTGTGCCATATTCAGAGGGGTTTAAAATATTTAAAAATTCTATTTTGAAAGCGTTAGATAATGCAATAAGTTTAAACGTAATATCCCGTACCCAGAAAATTGAAAGCATGTTCAGCAATAAATCATCAACGCCATTGGGATTGTGTTCGGATCTCATTTACCAATATACATGTAATGGGTGTAACGCCACATACATTGGAGAGACTTCACGTCATCTCTGTAAGAGAATCCAGGAACACAGTCG
>MQRK01225385.1:40561-59269 GCA_001938485.1 Girardia tigrina
CATTTGTACAACTTCCTACATGAAAAAAATTTCCAAAACAAAAATGATGCTCAAAATGCCTTTCAAGAAATTCGTCGCTTCGAGAACCGATGCATTTTATACTGATGGAATAAAACAACTTGTTTCACATTGGCGAAAATGTATTGATGCCAACGGTTCATACTTTGATTAATAAACTTTTGTTTCTGTGAATTTGCACGTCTTTGAAGTTTGTGTCCCAAAACTGCCATTATTTTTCGATCAACCTAATAGATACAGGTGCTGCTGCTTCAATAATGAGAATAAACAATCTTACAGATGATCAGAGGATGAGGATGAGGAAGCCTCAATCAAATTTGATATCGATGTCGAACGATGACATCATTTAGAAATGGAAGGATTAATAACTCTAATAACAAAAGTCGGAGATAGAATAATAAAAATGATTTTAACGTAATTGAAGATTTCGGACATGAATGTCTGTTGGGAATCGATTTCTTGAGAAAATTGCATGGATATGCATTGGATTTGCGAACAATTATTGAACTCCAAAAATAATCTACGAATTCCAAAGTATGGACAAGTTCGAGTGACAAATAATATCGAAATATTCTTATACAAAAATGCGATTTTAGAGGAATACACAAACGAAGATTTTGTGTTTATTCCAAAAAATGGAAAAGAAACAAATTTAGAAATTGCTACATGCATAGTCAGATCAAAAGATAGGAGATTACCTATCAGAATGACAAATTTTGATCATAAAAAGAAAGTATTACGCACAAGTATGTTGTTGGACCAAGTAAAAAAAAGCAAAAATAGAAATAAATGCAATTGAACAAGAAAAAGAAGGCATCAATACTTATAAAGCCATACTCAAAGATAATAACAATCTCAATGAAAATCAAAAAATAGAACTTGAAGATATCTTGTACGAGTTTATAGATATTATGGCAGCTCATGAATTTGATCTGGGTAACGTGACAATGGTCGAACACACAATCATCACATATACAGATCAACCAATCACCCAAAGAGCGTACCCAATGCCTCCAAAAATAAAAGATGAGATCAAAAGGCAAATAAAGCAATTACAGAAAGAAAATATAGTACGACAAAGTACAGCACCAAGGTCATCACCAATTGTACCAGTTAAAAAGAAAGATGGCGAAATTAGAATGTGCATCGATTATCGTGCACTTAATTCAGTAACAAAGAGATACATACCCATTACCCAGACCGCAGGAAATGTTTGATAAGTTTGGAGGATGCAAGAATTTTACGAAATTAGACGCGAACAAAGGATTCTATCAGATCAAAATCAGAGATCAGGATATTGAAAAAACCGCGTTTACAGATAGAGCAGGATAATATGAATTCTATAAAATGCCATTTGGCCTAACCAACGCTCCAGCAACCTTTCAACGAATGATGAATATAGTATTGATGGATACACCGCATGCTGTAGTATATATAGATGATATACTAATTATGTCAAAAACTTGGTCAGAACATAAAAAGAATGTAAGATATGTGTTCAGAAAACTAAGAAATACTGGTATAAAAAATAAAACGACAAAATGTTGTTTCGGAGTGTCGGAAGTTTTGTTTTTAGGATATCATATCTCAGCAAAAGGAGTTATGCCAGACCCAGAGAAAGTTAGCCAGGTAAAAGATTTTCCAGTCCCAAAAACAATTACACAAGTAAAAAGTTTCCTGGGATTAGCAGGTTATTACAGAAGATTCCAAAAGGATTTTTCGAAAATTGTAATCCCACTAACTAATTTAACAAAAATATAAAAAAGATGTACCTAAAAGGGATATTAATAAACATTTTAAATGAACTGATGAATGTCAAAAAGCGTTTGAAAAATTGAAAGAGAATTTGATAATTTTTCCTGTATTAAGATATCCAGATTTTACAAAATCATTTATCCTGATGACAGATGCCAGTGGAGGAGCCCTAGGAGCAGTTTTGGGGCAAGAAGACGAAAACGGAAAGGATTATGTAATAGCATATGTGAGTCGTGTGTTAAAAGATGCAGAGACCAGATATTCTACAATAGAAAGAGAATGTTTAGCTATTGTTTTTGCAATACAACATTTTAGGCAATATTTATGTGGTGCCGAAATTATATTGAAAACAGATCATAAGCCATTAGAAAGTTTGATGAAAACAAAAATGCCTCCAGCAGATTGATTGGATGGGTAATGAAGCTACAGGATATGGAAGTAAAAATTAAATACTGAAAGTGAAAGGCCAATGCGAATGCAGATGCCTTATCGAGAATTCCAATGGAAGAAATTCAAATAGAGTCCCATTCACACCCTTAATCAAAATGATTAAAATCGCTAATTTAAATACAGAAATGAAAACAAATATTCAAGAATTACAGGATGCAGATATTCATCTTAAAGAATTAAAAGAGAAACTGACTGAAAATAAAGTAAAACAGTACAAAATTTGCAATGGTGTTTTAAAGTATATTGATAACGGAAAGGAGTTGATAGTGATTCCATAAAATCATAAGGAAAACATCATAATACAGTACTATGATAGAGCATTAGGTGCACATTTATCATTACGTAAAACTATGAGTCGAATTAAAGAAAAGTATTATTGGGAGAATATGAGAAAAGATATTACTGATTGGATCAATTCATGTCAAATATGTTCTACGAGAAAAAAATACAGGAGCCAGGACGAAAGTTCCTTTATGCCCTATGCCAGTAACCACTGCACCAATAGAAAGATGTGCAATGGATGTAATTGGACCCTTACCAGAATCGGTAAGTGGGAATAAATTTATATTAGTATTCATGGATTACTTTACCAAATTTGCCGAAGCATTTGTGATTACAAATCAAAAGGCCGAAACTATTGCCGAAATATTTGTTGAAAAGATTATTTTCAAATACGGCCCACCAAGAAAAATTCTTACAGAGAGAGGTACAAATTTCTTGAGTGACACAATTAAAAGAGTAAAAAATTTATTTGGTATATTAAAATTAAATACTACAGGATTTCATCCACAAACACACGGATTAGTAGAAAGATTCAACGGAACATTATTGAATCGATTATCAATATCCGTAAATCGAAAACAGGCAGATTGGGATATGTTTATTTCATCTGCGTTATTTACACATAACAATACAATATCCGAAACGACAGGATATAAATCGTCACATTTAATGTATCTTAGAGATATCAGCTTAGCCATCGATTTGGATTTCGTACAACCAACGTCTAAGTTAATGGATGAACCAGATTATGTCACAATAATGACAGAGAGATTGGCTATGGTCTACAAGAAAGCCAGATTACAAATCAAATACTCTCAGGAGTAATATAAAGAACAATATGACAAAAAACGCGAAACCTCATGATTTTAAAGTCGGAGATAAAGTCAGAATATGGGTTTATGAGGAATTTATCTGTTTCCTGTTTATGAGGAATGTGATTTATTACTATACATTTTACTTGTAAAACGGTTACTTTTGAAGACGATTTGTTGTTCGAGAATCCTCAAGATCTCATTGACATAATCAGTGAGTTAGATGCCAACCGTTTGAGACTCATTGAAAACGTTCAAGAATAAGAAAAAATGTGCGATCAAATGAAGCAATTGCAGAATTAATAATATGAATTAATAAATTAAATTGTGTAAGCCAAAAATGAATTGCCTACCAATTTCTTTACATTTTATATAACTTTGTCATTCTTCTGCAGTAATTTACATCAAACCAGTGAGATTATTTGGATATACTTCTCCGATAAATAATACAAATAATAGTGGAATAAATTAGTACCCAGCTTAACTACCACAGATTAAGAAAACTGGTATATCACTAAAAAAGAAATAGTTCGCCTAAGAAAGAAAGCTGTTCAACAGAACATAATCCAAATCAAAAATCGTACCTCCTTAAATCACAAAGATTAAATCGAGGAATTATGATCTACGAATTTAAGCAAATTATTTATTCAAGCTTTCATCCAGACTTTTTTCTTTATACTACTTCTATTAACGTTTCATTATTAATCATAATATAAATTTATTAACTAAAAAAAATCAATAATAAAATAGATTGAAATATTAAAAAGCAATTACTTACCGAGGAAGTTTATGCAAATGATTGTTAAATGCCGTTTATATATGTTGCGACAAATACAGTTATTTTTTTTCAAGTAATTTGACTTATATTTTTTTTATTTGACTTTCTAACTTGATAGTTCGTTTGTGATATTTTTTTATTACCTAAATCCATTCAACTTCAAGGTTATAGTTGAGTGGGTTTAGTCCCAGACAAATTACCAAACAAGAAAAAACATAGTATTAGCTCGATACGGTTGATACACTATTTTTTCACCGACTACAAAAAAAGGATTGTCACCAAAACTATCAAGGCCTTATAAAGGAGCTTATGAGGTAATAAGAGTCACCCCCACAAATTTATTCATTATTAAGAATAAAAATAGTGATCCAATTGTAGTACATGCCAGTAGATGTAAAAAAGCAGAAATTGAACCAACCAAGAGGTATAATTTACGATCAAATACACAGTCAAAAATTTGCGTAATTGAATTAGAAAATCATTTCGAAGCGAACGAGAGCAAACTACCATCAGAACCAGTAAAATATAGATCCTTAAATCGAGTTAGAACTGCGAAAATTTTGATTCCAAATACTCAAGAGAAGGAAAGTATAATGTTTCAAAATGAGGACATTGTTGCAAATACAGAATATCTCCCAAATGAGGATACAACCGAACAGTTCTTTCATTATCATGATGAATTAGCTACAATGCAGGGAGAATATCCTGCACAAACAACTACAATGGATAATAATAATATTGCATTTCGATATGCAAAATGGAATATTCAAAATATGAAATTATTTCGAAAAGTTAAAATATATCGACCTGATTTATTTCTGACAAAAAATAATTTAGGGAATATTCCGATACAAGAAGCAATTCAACGAGGAAAATGTCATAAAATGATGAAATTATTACCTGCAAGATCAAAGAACCTCCATAATCTAGCAAATTTGCAATCCAAAGATGGACAAACTTCTCTAATGATGGCAATATTTCAGAGAGCACCTTTCAATACAGTAATAAAAACATTAATCGCATATTCAGATTTGAATATAGCTGATAACGATGAGAAAGTAGCATATCATTATAGTGTGGAGAAAGGAAACCACAGAATACAAGACATTTTGGATGAAATAGAAAACAAGAAAATTAATACACCAGAAGAACGACTCAAACTGATCAGAGAAAATATCTCCAGATATGAGCAGAGTAAAAAATTGGCAAGAATAAATAACATACCTCGAAATAATAGAACATTTGTCTTATTATCCGAAAATGGAAAAGAAGTGTATATTGATAATGAACCAGAAAATTGTTCAAGAATCCAAAGTTACCACGAAAGGAAACCAAATGCGTAATCGAGAAGATAGAAGGATAAAACTAGACAAAAAGAAGAAACAAAAAATTAAATACTACAAGAAATTAAACCAAGTTCAAAAAATACAACCGACGAGTTGTACGAAAGGGCAAATATAAAAAATGTACCAACAATATCAATAAATGTTTAATGTGTTTTTACTTTTTGATGATTACTTTGGTTAGATGTGTTTCAGGTACCGGAACCATAATGCTGAATATTACCTATAATCGTATTTCATTTCAAGCTATACCAAATCCAGATTATCGGATAGACGTATGCTTTTACAGCAAATGCCATTGGTATAACACTGAAATATTAGATGTGATAAACAACCCAAAACCCTTCGAACTTGGGATGAAGAATCCAATTCGTATATTCATCAATAGAAATAATAATAAATTTTCCATTACCTTTATGATAAAAATTTCGTCCCAATGATTTACAGGTTTTCACATCGAACAGTGTATTATAACAGATCACAATACGACTGGATATTTGATATTAATTATCAAGATAACTTAAAGGATATCGAAATCATCCGCACAAATTTTGTAACCGAAAAGCAATTCGTCACAGTATAACCAATTAGTTATCTCATAACCGAGGAGAATGTGATATTCTCCAGATTAGTGATGATCGATGTATCATCAAACATTCTTTCCTTAATTACACAGTTTAATAAATACTCCTTTAAAATATGTGATCATATAACATGTAAAATGATGCTTTTTTATCAATTTGCACGCACTAACCTTACTGAGATAAGAATTAAGGTATACCAACAAAATTAGTTACAAATAGAATTTTCCCTAAAGATTGTCCAAATATATGATGATTAAATTAAATCAAAATGTAACGATTAGAAAGTCTACCCAAATTTAACATTTCACATAACGCATGAGTGTAAGTTTTCATTATCATTTTCTATTCCTAATTTCATTCCAGAAAACGACAATTTCCAAGCCGACCCAGCACAATATCACATCACCTTATGCCGTATTCACTGATATAGATATTAATCTCGACTATTCACTTTTGTTTTGAGTCCTGCACACCACAATTTGAAGAGCAATACAATACAATATACTTCAAGAATACAACTAAATCACTGAATTGCCTAATCTATCGGTCATCTGACCTAGTATAATCGCTCAAATTGACATGGAAATACGACATATCATCACTTGTACCAGGTAAAGATATGCATGTACAACAAATCGAATACACACCCTGGAAAATATTCATTGTTTCAAACAGTATTTTTGATAAATTTGATTTATATCAGTAATCTATTCAGTCTAAAAGTCAACACATAAACATGTATACATCCAAAGTAACTCAATCTAATTCTATTCCAATCACTAAAGGGCTAGTATACAAAAAGAACGCCCAGAAAAAAATGATGAATTACACAAATGGCCTTTTATTATGTACGGTATAGGTGTTTTTGGACTAATTTTCTTATTAATATTCTCTTTAATTAAAATGTTTAAAGAACATAGAAATAAATTAATGGCTTTAAACTAATATCGTACATCCTTTGGGCAATACCTGCCAGGGATATACGTAAACGTAACACATGTATAATTAAATTCAGGAATGACAGCACAAGATATATTAAAATCTATATGATAAAAGTATTATATTTATTTATATATTTTTTAATCATTATAATTAATGAGCCACATATTAATAATGGTATCTATCCACTTAGTATGCCACACAATATCAATCAAAAGATGCCTCGGTTCGAAGCAACGAGGTGTCTCCCCAATATTCATGCCGAAGAGCAGAAAAATAAACGTCGAGAATCCGCAAGAAATCATGTCTTACCTTCCTATTACGTGTTGCAAGATAAGATAAGTGAGAACAACGCACGCAGTACGACAACGTATTCTCAGGATAAGCGGTACGCCAAGCAATTAGAGGAAGTTCGAAAATTACAAGATATTGATGATAGGAAGCATTACCTTATGGAGACGCATAAGAGTTTATATATGGCCCCTCCTATCCCACTACCCTCAAGTTAGAACCCGTCCAACCCAATAAGTTTGGATGTAATGACAATGTTTAACATCAAAATAACAGCGTACTATTTACACTTTCCTTTACCGAGGACTGCAATACGGCATGTCCGGAAATCGACCCGTTTTAAAATATAAAATAAAAGACGCTGCAAATTACCCCAGTTCACTGGTTTATAACCAGCTTAACAAGCGCATAACGATCATAAAAAGAACTGCTCCAGGTCGCATGACCATATCTGATGTCATGGGCGTCTATCGTCACTCTATTCCCCCAACTTTCAATCGACCTTTTTATAAGGTTTTAGCAGTTTATATCCACGCTGCATCTACCCCGTTAATATTAACTGATGGAACAACGACTATTAATTTACCTGAGAAAAACTCCATCGAATTTCAAATCTTCGATTTAAATGACATTGACGAGATAGATCAAATTAATGACATCAGAATATCAATATCGGAAAACATAAAGATATTTGCAGTAGAGTTTTTCTTTCAGAATGATATCCCAAATCCCTTCCTGGCAAAAAAATTATCTATTTATCGATTCCAACTTGAAAGTTTCCGATACGATTATAAAAAGAAGAGGTTATGGATGGCGAATATGCCATTAATGATGATAAGTGACATTATCTTGTATCTATCACAATATTGGATTATTACGGCGCAGTTATGATGCATACGCTAGTAGAGCCTCGACCACACATCAAGGATTTCTCGATATGCTGTCACGGCATTAGAGATACAGATATCAGAGGCCAAATGGATGAATTCCATGCCTTAGCGGAAATCCATAGACGTTTACAGGGTAATATTCTACTGGATCACGATGTCCAGTTAGAAATTAAAGCCGGCACCATACCCGTACAGTCCTTAATGGGCATCAGAGATACCTCCGCTGCAAAAATATTTTATGATAAATATGGTTTAGATCCCACGAAACCATTTGTTTCTCTAAAGGCCTTAGCAGTGAAGGTGTTAGGGATCACAGTCCAAGAAGGATATCACTCTGTGAAAGAGGATGCCGTTACAGTCCTAGGTATATACAGGACCGTGGAAGAGAATTGGATAGACCCTATATCCATCCAAAAGTGTCAACGGCTATTAGGAGCACAAAATATTCAATCTGTGGTCTCAAGCCCTGTACGAATCGAATCACCACGAATCATAAATAACCCTCCATCCGTAACTACAAATGCATGGTTACAAGATAACATGCCATCCACAAGTACACGAATTCCAGGTGTACCAACTCAATCTGCCATGCAGTCAACAAAATCGTGGTTTCAAAACTTGGATGTTCCAATCCCATCAAAATCGCCTCGCAAATCAATAGATCATATATCTGTGATAAATTTGATGGACGATGACGAAGACGTCGAATTAATGACGCCATCTGATTTTGATCTACAACCCTCGCCTCGGTTGACGCTTGTTGACCTTGACTTTCTCCCTCCTTCAGAGCTCGAAGTCTTTTTGCTTGAAGAGGAACATCGTGAAGAGTTTCAATCCTTTCTTAACGCAACACTAAACTCCAATATCTTATCTCCACCATCCTTTCCTTCATACTCGCAATTGAGAGTACCGCGTGGTTCGAGACGTGTGTCGCAAGAACAAATCAGGAGAGACTATCAACGTTTCCGACAGAGCTGGCGCTAGGAGAGTAGCTGGACGAGTGGATTCTGTATCGACGGACCATCTAGAAGTCTCAGCCAAAACCAGAACAGAGCGCGGAAACGGAATGAATATTAGAAATTTTGCTCATTGAAAATTATTTACTGACAATTATTTGACATTTTTTTATCAGTTATGATGTCATAACTTTAATGACCCCCACGATTGTTGGGGTTTGTAAATAAAACAATTTTATTTTATTTTATTTTTATTTTTAATGTTGATTATTTTATTTTTACTTTTGTCTAAAGAGAAGTAATTTAATTTTTACCCTTGTGTTTATCTTTTTAAATAATACGAAGTTATTATTTAATGATTATTATTTATATTTATAAGAAAAAATTAAAGTTATTATTAACTAAATATTTATTATTTATAAGTCAAAATTAAATGTTTATAAGTTAAATAACATTTATATTTATAAGTTAAATTTATTGTTTGATTTATTTTGCTACTTGCTATGTACGAATTTTCTTTTAACGTTCATAGCGTAACTGCTACGCATTTTCTTTCAACTACGCATTAATCTTTTAACTATAAAAGAGTCAACAACAAAAAACTCTTTGATAAACTAAATAAATATTTTAGGTAAGAATTCCTTTTTTTTAATTTGATAAACTAAATAAATATTTTAGAACCATTATCTCTGTTGACGCTGAAGTTGTTGACGCTGTATAGAGTTTTTTTAATCTATTTTAATTTAAATTTTATTTCATTGAAAATGTTATTTAGTTAAATGCTAAGTCAATCGATAAATCAATAATTAATAGTTCCATCTTAAGAAATCTAATAAATATTTAAAAAGAAAATAATCATTAATCAACAATGGAAATTTTACTTTTCGGATGCCAAATGATTTATAACGAAAATTTAATAGCATTAAACCAGTTTGGAAATTGATTTAGACATTAAATTGATTCAAATCATAAATTTATTATTAGAAAGAGAACAAGTTACAAACAAATGAGGAAACTCACGCCTTTGTCGGCGTTCCCCGAGTCCCCACATTTCTCTATCAACTCAAGAAATTAAAAAAAAATATTATATTTGTTTTATTTGGGGAAAAACCCCGAGTCCCCCTTTTTTTCTACTCTTTCTTCTTATGGGGAAAATCCCCAAAAACTATAAGCGGCAAAGCCGTTATTTCAAATTGATGGGGAAAACCCCGAGTCACCCCGAAAACGGTGACAATCGGCAATCATTCAAATTTATTTCCCTTCAGGTCATTATTCCAAGGATATAAAAGTAGATATCTCCGAATTATTTCCACTTTTTTTTCAAAATTTATTTTAAATGTAAGTTATTAATATATTTTTTATATATATACAAAATTTTTTTTAAGTCAATTTCGTCTTATGAAACTAAGACAGATGTTCTTTCAGCGTTTAATCCGGACAATTTAGAAAATCGAAATAAACACGAATTCAATGCAATCGACCTTGCACCTTTAAATGACGACGAGAAAGTTTTAAATTCGAATATTGTCGGTTGGATTTTTTTTTTGAAAAAAAAACATCATGGAAGAGTTTAATAGAATAAAGTTAATTAGCAGAGACATTTCGAAGAATATTATCAAGTAAAGAAAATCAATAAAATAATTAATGATCAATTACAAATATGAATTACTATAATTAATTACCGTTATTTATTTATTTTTTATGATATTATTTTTATCAAAATAATAATAAATATTTTTTTGGATGACTGAAACAATCAAAAAGAAAATAAAAAAAATTTTGAAGAAACTAAAAGAAAATTAAATAAAATATAAAAATAAAAAATATTTTTTTTTAATTTAGAAAATTAATTTGTCTTTATTTGAGGGAGAAATTCGATATTGAAGATCGGAGGAAATATTTCCACCAGTACTAAAATGTTTCTTTTTATCAGAAGAAGCTCTTGTTTCATCAAATGCATTGTAAACTTTTAGATAGATTCTTTAATAACTTAATTTTTTTCTTCTTTAACCACCATGAAAAAAGAAGTTAATTTTAACTATTTAACAGCTAAGGCGTGTCTTTTTGCGATGCCAACAACTTTTCGGGGGGGGGGGGTAATTTTTTAAAATCACCCTTCGAGTTACATGCTGAAGAGGTTTAAAAAAATTGAAAGGATTGTTTGACTTTAAAATATCGAAATTCCTAAAAACGTTTTTAAAGTTATAATTGAATGTCTCAATAAGTCGAGTGCAAAAAAAATGTTTTGTTACATCTCAAATTTTAAATATTCGAGGGAAACAGTTAATCTGAACCATCGTTGGTATGGAAGGACCAATGTCTAATAAAATTACGGAATTTTAGTTTTAACAAATTAGATTCCAAAATAATATTTAAAGAATCGAATAACTTTATAATAAATATACTGTTCCTTTAACAAGATCAATTACGAATTCGTAATAAGTTACTTGCTGGAATACAAAGTTGGTATCCATAACATTTTGGATTTTTGTTAGCCACTTTATTTACCAAAGGTTTTCTTAATTCACAGTCTACAAATGACTAAAAAAAGTATATCCAGAAAAAAAATTTTTTTATTTACATGCTTGTTGTATTTACATTAATATACATATTATTGAAGTGATTAATGATCTGATATATATATTTTTTATAAATAAAGTAAAAAAAATGCAAAACAAAAGATTCAACATAACAAAAAACATTTTTTTTAAACTCAAAAATAAATGTTAAAGAATCATCACATTAACAGTATCTTTTCGAGTCTTTAAACCGTTCATGACAAATTTTCTCCGTTCTCAGCTTCGCATTCCAATTTCTTTACTCTAAAGATAGTTCCTAAAACTTTAATTTCTCTTTGAATCGGCAGTAGTAATTATCCTGTTGATTGGGTTTCTCTGTCCATTGTTGTTCTCTTTTGAATCGACTGTACTGATTCTTCTGTTGTCTTGGTTTCTGTGTCTGACGTTGTCATCTCCCGTTTCCGACGCCAGATCGATATACGTTGGTCCAAAGAATAAGTCTTGCTCAATAATTTCTTCTCTTGGGTCTTCCTTCGTTTCGGATTGAAAATCATTTTCATTTTCGCCTTCCAATAATGCGATGCAAACTTCCTCTTCATCTAATATCTCTGTTTGAGGGTCCCATAACTGATCTAAATTTGCATCTAGGATTTTGAACTCCTTTTCTAAATTCTGTTTCATTCTTTTCCCATTAATAATTTGCCTACAATCATCAATAGATTTTCTTTTTTGGACACCTAAGTCGGTAACTTCCCACTTTTTGTGATCTACATATACATGTTCAATATTCTTATAAATATCCCTCACTGCCTTTGTGTCCTCTAAAGAATTGTTGCTTCTGTGGGCTTGAATTGATTTCTGGAGAATCTTTTCGGCCAGCGTTTGTAATTTGAAAAATTGTCCTCCGGATTTTGGAAATAATCCCATTTGACTTACCAGTTCGATCCCGTATAATTGATTGTCTTCGAGGGATAAATGTAGGTCTGCTTTGGTAACTAAATCATCCGGTTGACATGGTTCATAGACGATGAGATGACGTCTGATGTGTATCGGTAATAGATCCAGAAATTGCTGTCTTAGTGATTCACATTTATCCAAGGAAGTTGTCGGTCTGATGACTTTGTGGCACTGTTTCAGCTCTTCGAGTAATCGGGAAGGTTTGATGTGTCGGTCTGTTTTGAGCTGGATAATTTGGATTGTCAACGAATATTCCTTGATGAATGCCATTTTGAGTTTGTCGAACGGGGCCGAGCAATTTGGATCCATAGCCTACGAAACAGAGTCCATAATTTTGAAATCCAATGAATCCATATTGCTTTTGATATTGCAGCTGCTGAAATAGATTCCATTGGAACAAGACAGTTATACTTCGAGTAATAATCTATTATTCCTTATATAAATCGGTAGCCGTCTTTTGTTTCTTTAAATGGTTCCGTAATATCCATACCGACTAATTCAAATGGTCCATTGGTTTTCAGTTTCTGTAAAGGTGCTCGAAATCTTCCATTTACATCTTTATATCTAGCACATATATTGCATTTACTAATAATTTATCGAACATCGTCACGGAAATTTCGTCAGTAATAGTCACTTGACATGGCCGTTGCGGTCTTCTCTATTCCAACGTGTCGCAGCAATTTATGTGTTGCTTTTATCAGCTGTTCCTGTGCTTCTCTTGGTACGATCAAATTATATTTATCATTCTTCAGTAAGTATAGTGCATCACCTCTTATCCTGATATTTTCTCGTATATTCCACAAATGCTTAATATCTTTTGATCCAGTTTGGATGATTTCCGGTATCAATGTTTCATCTTTCCGAGGAAGTAGCTGTTTAATAATATTATCTATTTATCTTCGATTTCTGCAATTTGCCACTAAATTCTCTCTGATTCATTGTCTGTTATCGACTCTTCTAAATTCCATTCTTTGTCACTTAATACCTTGTTATTTCGTTGCTTCTTTGGATCCCCGTGTGGTAATAAACATTGTTCACGTGGTGGTAATGTGGACACAACGTCTGCATTCGTATGTTCTTTACCTTTCCTGAATGTGACAGTCATGTTGTATATCGCTAATTCTGCTTTCCAGATACAATACTGCGAGGTGTTTGGAGATCCAAACATCTACATAGTGTCAATACCGCCAATGAACGGTGGATGTATCTTTTTCACAACGACCACCTGGATTTTCCTCAACTTTTTGTTCCAACGAATATCTAATAAAACAACACCTATGGGCACGTATTATTCAGTTTTGTTTAAATCGACTCTCTTATTTGAAATCGAAAAAAATATCATTTCATTCGAAATTGAAACTGAGAGCGAAAATCAAGATTTAATACTACAATACTACAAATACTATAATCCAAATACTACAAATAGTACATATACTAATATATAGTATACTAATATTACTAATATTTTACTATCTTTTCAAATTTACGCATATTTAGGCACCTCTGACTTTATTACATAATTTGAATTACATAGTAAATGATAAATATCGCTCAATTCATGGAATATTTTTTATTAATTTAATAAATTTAATTAATAGATAATTTTAAATTCACTTTCACATTACTTGTGATCTCACTCGTCCCTTACTTCAACTTCATAAAAAAAGATAATAAAACAAAACTTTAAATATTCAGTTTTGTTTAAATCGACTCTAATTTGAAATCGAAAAAAAATATCATTTCATTCGAAAATGAAATAGCGAAAATAAAGATTTAATACTACAATACTACAATCCAAATACTACAAATAGTACAGATACTAATATATAGTATACTAATATTACTTATATTTTCTAAATATTATTAAGTTCTTGTTAGTATCACACAGAAATCTAGGAGATATTTCACTAACTAGAGAAGATATAAAAGAATAAGCATTGTTTATAACAATCCAATTCTTTAATTTGGCTCTTTAATTGTCGACCAAGCACTTCCATGTGAAACTGAAAATTGTTATTTACTTTCATATACTCAATTAATTGAGCAAGTTGGATGGTTTCAATACAGACCTTCTTTATTGCTTTTTGTATAGCACAACCTTGTTTTTGATTAAAATCATCCTGTTGATAAGAATGCTCGAAATAATACATTTGGCCAATTTGTTAACGTATCTGGCAGACATGTGGAAAGGGCAACTTCAGTGCATTTATGAGTTACAGAGGTTTTGATTCTCTGTGCATCTTTTAATTTCAAATTTTTGGTAAATGTTGAAGTGGTAAGCGTATTCATAAATTCTTCAATTGAAGAAAAGAATGTTCCAACTGGGAATTATTCTTTTAGATGTTGAGTTTGAATAAAGATATTTTCCATTTCAGGCTTAACTAATAATTTTTTTATTAATGAAAAATTTGAAAGTTAACTTGCTTATTAAAATTCAGATACATATCTAATATTAAAACAAAATTTTAAACTTAAACTATTTTTAAACTTTATTAGTAAATAATTTAATGAAAAATGTTCTATATTGCTGATTTAAAAAAATGTTCTATTTTGCTGATTTAAAAAAAAGATGTTATGTTTTGCTGATTGATCGTTTTTCTTCAGTCTAAAATCTCATTTTTACATCCAATCACGCAAAAGGTACTATTTCACTAGTTCTAATTATTCATTCCAAGCACAAACATTGGACCTGCAATCGTTTGGGACTTTAACCATTTGGGAACTTTTTTCATTATGACTTTTATTAAAATTTATTTAAAAAATACCAAATAAAAAAGTTTAAATTCTAAAATTTTATTAAACATTATTTTCGCGGGTTTAAGAAACCCCTTAAATAGAAGCTTGTTTCAAGTTTTTGAATCTTTCAGTTGATATTTTGTTCTCAATCTTTTCTAAAAGTTTCACTTCATCAACCTCTCTTTCAAGTGAAATATATTCTTCAACTATCACTGATTGTGAAATACCCGACCTGGAAATTATTGAATTCATTTCATGATAATATAAAGTTTCCTCGTTCATTTCAAAAGATTCTTTATCGTAAATTAACCCAGTATGTTTCCAACAATTTTTATTGTAATTTTTCTTATCTCGTCCCAAGATTTTACCATAAATCTTTGTAGCATTTTTGTTAAGTCTGTAATTTTCATAGAACCATTTTATAAAAAATGCTTTGTACTTTATTTTGAATGCTGCTATAATACCAGAATCTAGAGGTTGAATTTTTGAAGGACTATTTAGGGACAAAAAGATTTTTGTTAAAATTTTTCATATTAGTTTTCCTAAACTGAAAAAAAATTAATAACAATTAATAAACTCCTTTACTTTTCAGAATTTAATTAATACAAAACATTTTTTAAAACAAGACTTTATCATTTTAAATAAAACATGCAGTTTTTTAAATAGTAAAAACTAGTTTTACAGGAATTATGTTTTTATAAGACTGTGAAATTATAGGAAAAAATGTGATCTTAACACTGTGATTTTTTTGGTTTTGTTACTTAGTCGGTGAAATTACATAGATTGTGAAATAATAGAGTGTGAATTTATAAAGTGTTGACTGTACATGGATCACCAAAATTCTAATGCTGTTAAAATTGTGCGGACAAGTAATGGAACAAGTATTAGTGACCTTGTTGCAATTAATTGTAGTAGTATTTTAGATTTTGAGGTGGCTTTCAATAGTAATAATTTCTGCAGTTTTTTGAACGATACATTCTGCCAATTTTAATTCCTCATTAATGGATTTAAATGGAGATACATATTTTTTTCAAAGTTGAAAACTTTTAGAATTAAAAAATTAATTTGTTTCTGTGAACCCTTGAAATATCATTTATGAATGCATTAGGGGTCTTTGGACACAAGTCTAAGAACCACTGCTTAAAATGGAATGTTTTTTATTTTGTTATATGACATCATCTTATTATTAAATTTTATAAATTGAATTCACAGATTCGGAATGAAATATGACATCTTTAAAAATTTTATAATAAAAATTAAATATTTCAATTTAAAATTTCAAACATCGGATAAAGATGCAATTCTTCACAAACACATATGAAGAAGAATAATAAGCCTTCTAAATAGCGAAATTCAGACTTCTATCGATAGATAAAATCACTTGCATCTGATTGACCGAATGTATAAATTAACAAGTTATTAAAATAAAAAATTATTACAATTTTGCATCACTACAGAAAACAAAAACGAACTTTAGATATTTCGCAATCAAATCGATCGCGCTAATCGTATCTTTACCTTCCTTGTAAAATACGAATTGGCAGTATTCCTTATCACCGGACATTTTCGATATCTTTTCCGCGATTTGACTTCTTTGATCTGGCGATAAAAATTTTGATTTACTGATAGATTTCGATTAAAATTTAAACCTGAGTAATTTGTAATAACAAAAACGCGTGTATTATTGATCATTTCAGTTTTGCCGAATAATGTTGGATAATTCGTTTTGAGAAAATTATAAATCTCTGTTCGAACGAACTTATCATCGGGTGCCTGAAAAACAATTTAAAAGATATTTAAGGATTTATAGCTCGAAAATGAGACATGACTCTGTTTTTCTCGGAAAATAAACAAAAAAATTGAATAATTATATAAAACAAAAAATAATAGCAAATTAGCAAATTATTAAAAACAAGTCTGAGTGCCATTTAAAAAATTTATTGTCCATCTTCAGACTGAAATTAACATTAATTATGAAACAATGATTATTTAATTAATTTTACTAAAATCCATTAAGGAAACAGTTAAATTCATAAAAATGCAATAATAAAATTAACAGTTATTATTATTTAATTGAACTTAAAACAGATTTTTATTCTGGAAATGGACTTCCCTAAAACTTTATTAGATTTTGAAGGCTTAAAACATATTTCAACGACTATAAAAATAAAATGTGCAACTAATTATGGCTTCTTTTAGCGACAAATAAATAATCATTTGACAACAAAATAAATAAATTCAGCAACAAATTTATTTTATAATATAGCGACAGGTTAAATAAAAAATGCGAAAAAAATAATATTTAGATGTAATACTAATATTATTATACCTTAGAAACATTATATATATATATATATATATATATATAATAGATTCAAAGAGGACGAAGTGGCTACCAAGCGTTTTATTAATTACTTAAATTGCCAGGATTATTAACCGAAGGATCTGGAGTATGAGAATCATTGTCATTTGCTTTATTACAACTTATTCTTTGTTGTAATAAAGTATTATGTGTACAACTAATTAATTTCGTATTTGTTACGAAATAACCTTATTTTCGTATTTGTTACTTCATTTCATATTTGTTACCTCATTTCGAATTTGTTACTAACCTCATATCTATTTATGTAGTCAATAGTCAATTTTATTGAATTTTAGTGAACACACAAATATTTTTATTACAGTCAAAATGTCAAATTACGTTCCAACAAAACAGCATTTGCGGGGAGGTTTGCTTTTGTTCTTTAATTTAAGGTAAAGTGCAACAGAAGCACATCGTTTACTCTCAGAAGCTTATCCTGAATATCCTCCAGAGGTTAGAGTATGTCAGCAGTGGTTTGCACGATTTAAAAGTGGCGATTTTGACACAGAAGACAAAGAGCGATCAGGTCCATCAAAAAAGTTTGAAGACAAAGAATTGGAGGCATTACTCGATCACGATCCATGTCAAACTCAAGAAGAACTTGGAAAAACATTGGAAGTCACTCAACAAGCCATTTCTAAACGTTTAAAAGCAGCCGAATACATTCAGAAACAAGGAAATTGGGTGCCACACAAATTGAAGCCGAGAGACGTTGAGAGACGATTTTTCATATCTGAAATGCTGCTTAATCGCCACAAAAAGAAACCGTTTTTACATCGTATTGTCACTGGCGATGAAAAGTGGATCATTACGACAACCCAAAGCGTAAAAGATCATATGTGAAGCCAGGCCAACCAGCCAAATCGACACCAAAGCCGAATATTCATGGTTTGAAGGTAATGTTCTGTATTTGGTGTGATCAGAAGGGTGTGCTGTACTATGAGCTGTTAAAATCGGGCCAGACGATCACGGGAGAGCTATACAGGCAACAATTGATACGTTTGAAGCAAGCAATAGCCGAAAAACGGCCAGAATG
>MQRK01225388.1:32405-46474 GCA_001938485.1 Girardia tigrina
TATAGAAAAATTAAATTTTTATATTAAAATTATTAAATTTTTATATTAACATTATTAAATTTTATATTTAAAATTATAAAATTATTTAATTATTAAAATTAATTAATTTCCCTTTTTTGGGAATTTAACCTGAACATGACAGGTGCACAAGCACCTGTCATGTAATATTATAATTAATTTTTATTTTTTGGTGCGCTTGCACCTGACATTTTTCAATGATGCACTTGCATCTAAATATCTTTTCGATTCGGTGCACTTGCACCTATGAAATACAAATGGCAAAAATGCCATTTCAAAAATTTCTTTAAAATTATTTTTTTAAATGATAATTTTTGAAGGAAGTAAGTTCTTTTTTCTATTTTTTTTTAATTAAAATAATAATTAATACTAAATAATAATAATTATACTTACAATTAAAATAATCGTAAAAAGAATAATATTTAGGATAATAATAATAATAATAATAAATAATATAATAATAATACTAGTAATAATATAATTATAATTAAATAATAATAATTAATACTAAATAATAGTAATGATAATTATTATAATTATAATAAGAGTAATAATAATAATACTAATATTAATAATAATGATAATCATATAATAATAATGATGATAGCAATGCAAATAATAAAATACTGATAATAATATCAATAATAATAATATGAATAATTGAATTATATAAATAATTAATAATAAATGATAATAATACTAATACTAATAATAGTAATAATAATAATAACCATAATACTAATGACAATAATAAAATATAATAATGATAACAAAATTAATTTTTCGATAATAATAATAAATACAAATTAAGTTGATTTTTTAATGATAACCCCCATGACGACCTTTTCCAACCAAATCAGGAGCACCTCCACAATGAATGGGTCCCTGAGGAAGAAGGAAAAATTCGACAAAAGGGAAATATAATAATTATAATAATTTATTTTAATGATAAAAATAGTTATAATAATAATTAATTATAAAATGATATTAATTTTAAATAATTGAAGATATTAATATTAATAATAGCGATAATAATGATACTTTTTTTCAAAAGTCAAAATAATAATAGTATTATACAAGTAGTAATAATTAATAAAAATAATATTATTACATTTGTTTTTATATTTTTACATATTTTTGATTTAATTACTTTATATCCCTAATAACTTCCACGCGTCCCTGAGCGCTAGCTCAAACCACTGGAAGCTAGAAAGGGAGCAGACATCAAAAGGAATTTTAGTTTTATAATTATTATATATTTTTGTTTTATTTCTTTTTTTTACTATTCAGGGCTCGAAGCGCAAGGGTGAATGATTTTATACGTATGATTTTAATTTATTTAATTTCAGGATCTCAACAATTTCCATTCGCTGCAATATGCACGCCCTGCAATTTCCTTATACCATCAAGACCGATGAGCAATCCACACTCTGGTAACTCTTCCACCACCATACAATTTAACGATATCGTATTCCCCATCATATCGACGATTACATCACACGTTTCCATACCTTAAAGAATCTCTCCATTTAACATCACAATAGTCACGTTGGCCCTCTTCAGTGCACAACGCTTCACTCGCCGTCGAACCACGATCGACATACTACTGTTGGGTATTAAATTATCTTTAATATAATTATTTACTTTTAAAACACAAATCTTAAATCTTAATCTTTAATCGTAAATCTCTATTCTTCAATCTTTAATCAATAATCTTTAATCTGACTCCAATTAATCAGAAAGGACTTCCAACATAAATATATGAATAATGAACACAAATTCTTTTATGAAACTTTATTTCAAATAACAAATATTGACAAGTCAAAAATAATAATAATAATTCAATTCTTGATGACAGAATACAAACACAAAACAATATTTCATACGAGTTAATAGATTACAGTAAAAACTGTGAATCTCCAAAACGAACGATATTGTAATCTTTTAGTTTAAACCTTGTTCTCCCATATGGGATACTTTTGGTTTTAAAATTAAAAGAATATTTTAAAAATGAATAAAATTAAAATGAAGTAAGCTTTTGTACTAACGTTACTTGTTTCAGAAACTTCTTCTTTGAGTAAATTTCTTGCAGATATTTTTGGGCAAACTAAAACTAAATTTGCTGCTGTTTATATAGTAATTTTCATCAGCCTTAAAAATTGATGAAGTAAAACAAAGACTAAAAGATTTATAATTTTTGATGAAGTAAAACAAACATTTATAATTTTTAATTCCAAGTTTTGTTAAATTAAATATTATTTTGTTTGAAATTAATAATTTTACTAAAAGAATAATTTAAAAATTTTCCTTTATAAAATTTTATTAAAAGTATTCGTATGTATATTTCGGAACCCTAACACTACTACATGAGTCAACACACATTTGCACCATTCAATCGTACATTTTCACATCGAAATCCGGTAACCGCGCATATTTGTATGGAAAGACAGCTGCGCATATTTGTCTTTCCACTACTCGTTTTTTGTTCTCACGTTTAACTTCTCACGCTTCAACGGACATTGATTCGCCACCTGATTCTCGTCATTACAAATATAACACCTCTTAGACTCACCAAATCTGGATATGTGCCCAAATTTATTACACCTATAGCATCTTCTCTCTACCCGATGATCAATGACCCGTGTCCCGTCAACCAACTCTCCAATATTCCCCACCCGTTTTTCAGAATCAATATGACACTTCTGTATTCGACCAGGTCCTATCATACATATCTCTGATGTAACTAACGTGCGTGCCATCACAATAATATCGGCGAACGGCCGGTCATCCAACGAGCAGACCAACTTAATTTGCTGCTGAAGCGAGACAGGCAAACCCACTATAACTGCGCTCTTCAACCATTCCTCACATGCATCAGAATCAATAACACGCACCAATTTTTTCACATCGGCCACGAACACATCTTCCGATTCATTTTCTTGTTATTTCCGGCTGCATAATGCACTGAATGCTGTCACCCGATCGATGCAGAATGCTTTTTCTAACGCCCGCTTCAGCTCCGAATATTCTCATTTTGTCCAATCTGCCATTCCATCGTACACCGCAAAAGCTCCTTAGATAAGAAAAGCGGCATCACCGATTCTAAATTCTCTACTCCTTGAAGTCGGGCTACTAACTCAAATTTGGCGATCGATTCCCCGAAATCGCCCACCCCATCATATTGACTGATTACGTCTCCCAATTTAATCATCTCTGACTGCCATGATAGCTTGTGAGAAAAGACAATCAAATAAAACGTTCAAGACAAATAAATTATATTTTCGCACAAATATTCCAATTTCCAATTGTCCGCACTTTTTCTGATAATTAAAACAACAGATTTAATTATCAGTCGTTTTCCTCATCAAATAAATTAAATGTGCGCCCCTCCTGGAGCATTAGACGGCTGGCATTTTGTTGATGTCGCAAATTTGTACTGCCCCTCAGATTTTCTGCATCAAACCCGGAAATACCCGGTGCCATCAAATGGATGGACAGTCTCATAGAATTTAATTCTGCTCGTATCTATTGCTGCGGCTTCTTAAAACAATTACAATTTATTGTCATAAATTATTAAAGTAACATTTTAAAAATAAAATCTGAAACTAATTTAAATGTATAACATGAAAATTTGTTCCAATAATTGACAAAAACGATTCATTATCAAAAATCTTATTGATTTAGCTAGATGTCGAATTACGAACGTTTTACTGAAAATTGTCCCAAAGACAGTTTAAACTGTGACAAAAATAAAACTGTTTAAGTTTAAATAAGTTTAAAACCCTCAAATCCATTTACTTCCATTTTCTTCCTCATTTTCTATATTCCAATACATAAGGTTCCAATTTTCCTAAAACAACAACTGAATTTCCTCAACAAAAAAATCATCAAAATCTATTTTTAAAATTTTGTCGACATAAAATCAAATTAATAAAATTGTAAAAATAAATTAAAAATTTCTTTTTCCATTGTAATTTTTATTTGAATTTAATCGTAAGAAAAATAATAATAACAATTATTTCACATACAAATTCGTCATTTAGATGAACAAAAACATGTCACAGTTAATTTTTTGTTTGAAACAAATAACAACAAGTATTAATGTTCATTAAAACAAACATTAATAAATTTATTTTGTTTTAATTAAATCCATTTAGAAAAATGTTTTATGTGATTTTAATTACAAATTTTATGAAAACTAAATACATCATATTTATATAATTTTGGGGTTAAATTTGTTCTTCATTAACGTGTAAATTAAAACAATATTTTACCGTTGGTATATTTAAAATGACATGAATTTTTTCTTATCCCAGACTCTTTTATTTGTGGAGAGAATAAAAATATATTTGAATCGATTAATTCACTGTAAACATGCTGGGTTTGAGAACCGCGCTAGGGAAACATTCGGGCAACCCGATTAGGAGACAGCGATGAGTCAGCGTTCAGACAGGCGTGACTCACCGATCGCCAATTGGTCGATTCGGTATCGATCACACATTCTCGTGTAGATCTGTGTTTATACACAATCCAACCAGTATTCTTCTCTCTCTCACTAACCGCCACAGTTTCGCCGTGATGACACACACACACGTTTATTAACTGTTCAGTTAGCTAACTAGAATATTATTCATTCTTATTGTTCAATTTATCATTTGCTCCGTTTTCGCATTCGGTATGTTCTTTTTCTCGAGAAACAAGTTTTTCAAATTTTTTTTTATTATTGAATTTTATTGTTTTGGTTTTTTCTACTTATTTTTATTCTTTTGGTTGATTTTGTTTGAAAATAAAAAGAGAGAGAATAAATAATTATAAAATAAAGAAAAAATCGGTGTTTTTTTCTTAGTAATGTGTTCGTGTGTTACGTATTATTTATTTTACGTTTTTGTACACAAAACGCTTTTGGTTATTAAACATAACAAAGGTTAATTCAACTAAAAAGTAAAAATATTATTTTGTTTGAATGAAGTTTTTGAAATACAAACTATTTTAACGTATTTTTACTTATTATTTTTTGTAATTTTTGTATATTTATATAAAAATCAATATACGTAAAAATTGGAATTTGAAAATTTAACTATTATTTTTATTTTTTTTACGATAAAAACTTTTTGTTAATATTTTTATTCATTTTTTAAAATTCTAAATCTGGATTTTTCAAAGTGTATATTATATTATATATAATATACCAAAAAATTAGAAGATTCAAATTTTATCGATATGAAATAATGATTATATTATTATATATTAGTATTCATTATTTAAATAGTAAACATATGTCAAAGATTTTAGAAAAAATAATTTTATTTTGTTTTAATTAAGTTCATGAAATGAAATCTTAAAAACAAATTTTAATTAATTTTAATAATTTAATTAACATTTTTTTCTAATAAAATAAAAAGGGTTATTTTTAATTTAATTGAAAAATTTATATATAATATACCAAAAAATTAGAAGATTCAAATTTTATCGATATGAAATAATGATTATATTATTATATATTAGTATTCATTATTTAAATAGTAAACATGTCAAAGATTTAGAATAATTTTATTTTGTTTTAATTAAGTTCATGAAATGAAATCTTAAAAACAAATTTTAATTAATTTTAATAATTTAATTAACATTCTTTTTCTAATAAAATAAAAAAGGGTTATTTTTTAATTTAATTGAAAAATTTATATATATTTTTTGTAATTATCGATATCTTATAGTTTGTATTTTTATTAAAAAAATAATACATAATATTTTATTATTTATTTAATTAGATTTTTGATTTGGATATTCGAAACGATATTTGATTTTTGTAAATATAATGCGTTATATTATGATATTATTATTAATATCTTAAACAACAATATATGTAATTCTAAAAATTTTAGTTTAAACTAATTAGTGTTTATTACGAAATTTACTCTAAAAAACAAATAGAATTTTATTTATAATTAAAAAAATGAAAAAAACTAAAAGAATATTCAATAATCCGAATTAATCATTGCAAAAATTCTTGAAATTTAAAAAATTCAAATTTCATGTTTATTAAATAAGAATTATTTTGTATTATACTATTTTTCATACCTTAAAAGTAAAAATATGTGATGGATTTTACAAAAAATATTATTTGCTTCAATTAAGTTTATTTAATAAAATCTTAAAAAACTAATTTTAATTAATTTTAATAATTTAATTAAATTTTTTTCTAATTAAATAAAGTATGATAATTAATTTTTAGTTTAACTGAAAAATTTTAATAGTAAAAATTTTAATATTTTTTGTATTCTTTATAAAAAAACTTTTAATTTGTATTTTTATTAAAAATTAATACATAATATTTCATAATTTATTTATTTAGAATTTTGATTTGGAAATTCAATACTACATTCAAATTTTTTAAATATAATATTATATCATATTATTTAATATTTTAAACAACAATATATGTAATTCTAAAAATTTTAGCTCCAATAATTCTTGATTATCACAAAAATTACTCTAGAAAAAAATGAATAGAATTTTATTCATAATTAAAAAAATAAGAAAACTAAAAAAAATCCAATAATCCGAATTAATCATTGGAAAAATTCTTCGAAGTTAAAAAGAAAATTCATTTATTTCTAGACACTGTTTTTTTTGTTTTTGTAGGAAGAAAAAGGAAGAAAACAGAACCAAATAAAATTATTCAACAATTCGGTCATTGAAAATCAGACATTAAATCATCGACTTTTATTTTGTTCTCTTTTTAACATAGGAAAATCTGAAAAAAATTAATGAAAATTTCGGTGCATCAAATTACACTGAGATAAAAAAGGATGTGTAAAAATATTCCATTAGAAAAGATGAATAACATGTGATTAAAACGGTATTTTTTTGTATAAAAAAATGAATTTGTTGATAGACAGGGGTAACATGTAATTCGATTACAGGGAAACTACATGTTGCAATTATATTCACTTTATGAGTTAATTTAATTGTGTTCACAGATCAAATTAATATTATTCCAAAGTTTATACGATTCATTATAACATAAATAAATCGTTTTTCAATTTTGGTATTTTTTTATTACATAGTTTACGAAATTTCGTTACTTTCGATATATTATATGTTTATAAAAAAACAAAATTAACAAACTACCCCCTCTCACATTTATTTATTTTATTGTCCAAAACATTTGCAATCTAAAAACCATTTTAAAAATTAAATCGAATTTCTAATGTTTTGCCAAAAATTAACAAGTTTTATTGATTGAAAAAAAATCAATAGGAAAACTAGAAAATATTGAAAAAAAGAAAAAATGGATTAAAATTAACCTATAAGGGTGGCAGGCAGGCATATATATATATATATATATACACGTTTTGCATTTTTTAACCCAAAATTTTCTCACTTTTATTCATATATCCCCTTTTCAATTAATTCTATGATATTCTCGCCAAAAAATTTTTCTTAGACCTAGATATTTCTACGCTGAATGCATGCATACTTTATATGATGAAAACTGGCAAAATACCTCAATTGAGGGAATTTAGACTGCAACTCATACGAGAAATTATTCAGGAACACGCTAAAGATCTGGGAACAGGACGAAGAACAAGTGCACGAGAGCATTCCTAGAGATTGATTGATCGTCATTTCCCTTCATTGGTGCCATAAGAGACTGGAAAGAGAGAAAAACAACGTAAATGTATTGTTTGTAGTCAATCTGTTCGAAAGGAAAGGAAAAGATCTAAATCGAGATTTGAATGTGCTGAGTGTGATGTACGGCTCTGTATCACTGATTGCTTTAAAGAATATCATACTCTTACTCATTTCTAACCATTTAATGTTGAATTAAACAGCTTTTGAAACTTTTGAGAAAATTTTTATTTTGAAAAAAATAGCCGTCCTCAAAGGGTTAATAATAGTAATCTTTTTTTCTTCTCTTCTTTTGGACCTGAGCCATTTTGCCGTTGAAGCACTCAATTATGTGTAAGTCTTCGTTACAGCTTTCTATTTGCAGCCGATCATCTCAAACATCCCATGTTCAATCTGCTTCATTCTTTTAATTCGTTTTCCCATTGTCTCTCTGGTCTTTCACTTGGTCTTACTTATTTTCACTCTTCCTTTAGTCATAACATATGCTTGTGCTTATTTTTTATAATAGGATTTATCACATACTATTTCTGTCACTCTCTTCGAGAAAAAGTTGTTTGTTCTCTTTTTTTATACGTGATATTTACCATTCTCCTGTTAGGTTAAATCATGCTCTTCTGATTTAGTATTAAATCCTTGCATTTATAGAGAGTTATTACCCATACAATAGTCTTAGTGATCTTTTGCTGGGCTCTTGAGATTAAAAGCTTTGCTAAGCTTAATCATTGTGCTTGTTACAATTCCAATTTCTTTTCGGGATTCTTCTACTATTCTCAGTGATAGAAAAACCCATGTATTTAAAACTTCTAAATTATTCAATCTTATCCCCTTTAATATCGATCTACAGTTTCTACTCGATGTTACAGCTTTCTGAAATCATTACTTTGCTTTTTGTCGTTTTGGATTTCCATTCCAAATTTCTTAGATACTTTGTGTAGTTTGTTTGCAAGTTTCTGAACCTCTATCTTGTCTTTTTCAATTAGGTATATGTCTTCAGCAAATCATTGATTTGTTACTCTCGTTCCTCCGTAGCTTATTCCAACATTGTCTCGGTCGTCTATTGCTTCCAAAATAATTCTACCAACGAAAAGATTGCACAGCGTTAATAATAATAATTGTAAAATTTTTTCGTTTTGAAAATATAATTATTTATACACAATTTAAGTATTACTTTTTTATTTATTAAAATTTTTGAATCCTTTTCTTCAAGTAGATTTGATATCAAACTTTTTCAAAAAATCATCATTTTTAATTGTGATTTGTATGTTTTGCAATTTGTTTTTGACGAAACGACAGAAAAAGAAAATGAAGACGAGGTTTTTCTATTGTAACTAAAGAACTTAATGAATAGGACCTATCACAATAAATTCGGAAAGATGTTATCCATTACATTTTTCTTTAAATCAAATGTTCCCATTTTGGGTTCCCATGCTTTGATGATATTTTTCAGCGTTTGAACCACCCGCTCGGCCCGCCCATTTGCTCTTGTATGATAAGCTGGAGTGAAGATTTGTCGGCATCCAAAATTATTTAGCCAATTTTTTTATGTGGTTGACTTTGAATTCGGCTCCATTATCACTCACTAATGTGTTTGGAATACCGAAACGACTAAACACTTGTCGCAAATGTTTCATCACTGTTGACGTGTTTTTGTCTGAGCATACGAATGCTTCAATCCATCCGGATCCCGCGCCAACCATTACCAGTATATTGCCTTATCCTTTGATATATGCCCAGTCCATGTGTAATCTAGACCATACTGATGCTTTTGATTATTCGTGTGTGTTGTCTTGAATGCTTGGCCGTACATTCATGCATTTTTCGCAACTTTGTATCCATCGATAAATATCTGAATCCATTGATGGCCACCATACTGTTCGTCGAAGTTTATTTGAAGTGGCTGAATTTCCTTGATGAATATCATGATCTGTCGCCATGTATTTTTTTCTAATGGAAGGAGGAATATACATTCTGGTTTTCATATAGATAGTGCCTTCTCGATGGTTAAAGATTGATGGATTCTATTAAAATGCATTTCCGCAGAAGTGCAGTTGCTCCATCGTCCCGTGAAAATCCTTTCTTTGTTGGCTTTGCCGATTATGTCTGAGTTTATAGCATTTCTTACTTCTGAAATGTCCATTATCTGCTTCTCGAAATGTTCTACTTCCGCCACTATATACTCTTCATTGTTGTCCATTTCTGTTTTGAGCCTTGAAAGAACATCTACATATGGAATAGGTGCGCCTGGTGCATGTTTGATTAGGAAATTGAATGCCATAATGGATATTGCCCACCTGGTGATCCGTGCTGACGTCGCTTTTGAGATTGCACTGTCTGGTGCAAATATGAATTCTAGAGGCTTGTGATCTATAACTAAAGTAAATTTTCGACCTAGAAGAAATTGCCTAAGTCTCTGAATTGCCCATATCACAGCATACGTTTCTCGCTCTATATTCGAATAATTTTGTTCCGCAGATGATAATATTTTAGATATAAAAATAACTGGATGTCCATTTTGAGTAAGACAAGCAGCGATTTGGTCTTTGGAGGCATCTGTTGTTAGTGTGGCCTCTTCTTCTGGGGCATAAGGCTTTACAACTGGTGCTGCAGATAGTTCCCTTTTAATCAATTCAAACGACTGTTGGCATTTGTGGGTCCATTCAAAGTTTCGGTTTGCTTTGCGCAGTTCATTGAGAGGCTGGATTTTTGTAGCAAAGTTTGGTAGCAAAATTTGCCAGGCCGACAAACGCCTCAAGTTCTTTAATTGATGTTGGGATTTTCACTTGTTTTATCTTGTTGCATAGCTCGTCACTTGGTTGTACTCCGTTGGCCGATATTTGAAATCCTAGAAATGTGACTTTGCTGTTAAGTTCTACACATGTTTCGAAATTCACTGTGACGTTCTTTTCTTGCAAACGATTATGTAGTGCGTTTAATCTTTTTTTAAAGATGCTTGTGTTTCTGCATATACCAAAATATCATCTTGGTAACATAATATTCTTGGGAGTCCATTGGGGATTGTTTCCATAGCTTTTTGGAATATAGCAGCCAAATTTTTCATGCCCATCTGTAATTGCAATACTCTGAATAGACCTAGTGATGTGTTGATTGTCGATAGATCCTGAGCTTCCTTGTCTAGCGAAATTTGCCAATAAGCTGATTGCAGGTCAACTTTAGTGAAATATTTAGCATTTTTTAATCCGGTAAAGATTTCTTCTATTCGAGGTATGGGGAATGCATCGGTCATGACCTTCTAATTGACATGCACTTTGTAATCTACACACATTCTTAAACTTCCATCTTTTTTCTTTACCCATACCACCGGGGAAGCATTACTAGCGTCTTCGGATTCACATGGTTCAATGATGCCCAACTGCTGCAAGTTTCTTAATTCTTTTTCTACTTCTTCTCTAAATGCTATTGGTACTGGTCTTGCCGCACAGAACATGGGTTTGGTGTCTGGAATGGTGCGCATGGATACTGTAAATCCTTTGATTTGCGGTAGATATGGGGGTTTTGAACGTTGTTCCATGTTGAGTATTTGAAAGTGGTTCGAATCAATGAGATCTCGTCCTAGAAGACCGTATGATTTATTTGCTGACACTACTACCATCTTCTTTTGAGATCCATCTGGGAATTGAGCTTCAACTTGCAGAATACCGATTATATTGTTTGTTGTGTCCGTCATAGTATTGCAATATCTTCGATGATCCTTCTAGTTTAGGTTTGCCCAGTTTTGTTCACATTGCCGAGGAGATGAGAGATACTGCAGCGCCAGTATCTATCTGCATATTGATTGTGCTTTTATATTCCGGTAAGATTAGTTTGATTGTTTTCATGGTGATGGCATTGATTGTAGGCATATCTTCAAACCAGAGATCTTGTGATTCATTTGATTCTTCTGTAGTTTCATGGGTCTGATGAATGGCTTTCGGTCTGCAACTTTTTGCAAAATGATTTTTATTTCCGCATTTATTGCATATTTGACCGAATGCTGGACATTTTCCTCGACTGTGTCGACCTCCACAATAGTTGCAATTGGTCGATTGATCACTTTGTGTAGAACGCGTAAGAGCATTGATTGATATGCTTTGCTACTTGGTTTCACTGAAAGACTGCATGAGCCGATATACTTGACATTGCGCCACTAGATCATAGAATGTGGTGTCGGAATTGTTCTGGCTGAATTCTAGGGGTCTGAATTTGATGTTGGATTCATTTAATTCCGATAAGAATTTCATTTTTATCATTTCATCGACTGGATCTTTACTTCTTTTCAGGGCTTCGAACTGACAGTAACTTGCAGCTTCTTTAAGTCTCGCATAATAGTCATTTCCGTCCCTTCTGGGTCTTGGGATAAGTTGATGAACTTGGCTCTCTCTGCTACCACAATGCTGTTTTTTATGCTGTATCATTTGCAGATGGGTAAATCAAACGTAAATCAAACGATTTTTAGAACATCGAGTAATCTTTGTAACTAATAAATGCCGGAACTTTTTTTCCAACAAATCAAAAACTCCTTTGTGTATTAAGACAAATCTAGTTTATCAATTCAAATGTCACAAGTGCGAAGCCTTGTACATTGGAGAGACAAGTCGTCATCTCCGCATTAAAATTGCTGAACTTACTCAATCGAGTATAAATAGTTCAATATTAAGCCATATTAAAAGATGTAAATGTAATCTTATGGATTACAATAAAAATTTAAAAGAGATTTTAAATAATTTTGACACAAATTATGAAAGGATTATTGCCGAAACATTGTTAATAAAGCATCATAAACCATGCTTAAGTGTGCAAGGTGATTCGGTGCACCAAATTATGCACAGCCTTTGCCACATCACTTTATTTGTACCTCTCTTTTCAGACCTTTCATGTTCCATCAAGAGGCAAAGCGGCCGTTTTCGACCCGGGCCCAACCCGGTCCAGTAAAGTGATTTGTGGCTTGGTTTTGCATATTTTTGAGTGTATCAGTAGGCAAGTAACCTGGGGACGCGTATCTCCTCTCCATGTATGGGTGACCGTTAGTCAAATAAAATTTTTAAATCAGTGTAGTTTTTCAAAAGTTAAATTATATAATTGTATATGTGTCATTGACTACTTAGATCAGGTCAGGCAAACAAGCCTGTAACAAGTAATATGTAAACCTGTGCTACCTGTCCCATGGTCGGATGATTGGCGACTAAACTGGCTCCCCTTCTCAGAGTAACTTGGGTGAAGGGGGCGTGAACACTTAGCAGAAACAAATAAAACTTGGCAAAGGGTAAATGATCTCCGTGGAGCCAACGGTCACCCATACATGGAGAGGAGATACGCGTCACCAGGTTACTTGCCTACTGATACACTCAAAAATATACAAAACCAAGCCACAAATCACTTTACTGGACTGGGTTGGGCCCGGGTCGAAAACGGCCGCTTTGCTTCTTGATGGAACATGAAAGGTCTGAAAAGAGAGGGTACAAATAAAGTGATGTGGCAAAGGTTGTGCATAATTTGGTGCATCCCCGGCCCAACGGCTTAGGTCCAAAATAATATGTGTTGTATATATGACTTTTTTTCTGAAATAAAATTACAAATAACAATGCCATAATGATGAAACATACTTTTTTATTAAATAAACAATAGTTAAAATTGCTTAATTTATTTTTATTTTTTAGAATTGAAGTTTATCTGAGTAATAGTTTAAATCTTTATAATAATAAATTCATATGAATAAAGGAATTAAAATTAAAAGTTTAATAAATTTAATATAATATAAAATGCTTTTATTTTAATTTTCTTTTAGGACAAATTTCATATTATTTTATAGAAGAAATCATAATTTTAAAAGAAAATTAAAACGCTCTTAATAATCAATATTTAATTTACATATTTAATAGTTTTGTATTTTTCAAAAATATACGAATCACTCATATTTTTTATTTTAATTAAATAATCGATTTTTGTATTAAATTATTTTTTTTCTTTAAGAGTTTATTTTAATTTGAAATGAGAAATTATTTTCAAATTTTATCAGAATTTGATATGAAACATTTTTTTCTGTTCCGGAAAATAAAAGCAAGCAAAATAATGTAAAGAAATTAATTTTGAATAAATTCAGTGCTTTGCAATAATTTATATTTATATAAATAAATAAAATAATTTTTAAACATTAAAATTTTCTTCAACCATTATATATATATTATTTAATTTAATATTTAATTAAAAATAAAATCCGTTGTAAACCTTTTTGACATATTGAGGGTCGTGATGGTTTTTGGTGACTGGAAAATGCATAAAAAGAAATTCATTTTGTCCAGACGCGCAGACTATATATAACTATTGGAACATTCAAGGTTGTGAGGGAAAATTCGAAATGTTGTAAGTTTTTTGTTTGTAGGCTGTTTAGATTTGTGACTCTCCTACTCAGATTGGATTGATAT
>MQRK01225392.1:11531-22108 GCA_001938485.1 Girardia tigrina
ATTGCGAGCCGTTTCTGCTGCTTTACGACCCAGTTTAAATTCGTACAAGAAAATTGCTCGAATTTTAATTTTTTCCATTATTAATTTAGCACCGTAAATATTCTAAAAAAATAACAGCACTATGTTAATAATGGCTATAGGAATATACAGCTAGGCATAAGATTTCAAATAATATCTAACACTAATGCATTTAAACTTATATACATATCAAAGTAGATAAACAAAGTATAAAGCTCAAAAACCGCCATTATTTTTCGACCAACCTAATATTGTGATGTTATAGATATTCTATGAGTGTGCCAATTCCTCTCATTCCCCCGTTTTTGAATTTTTCAACATTCCGTAGGCCTCCCACCTCTTTCAATGATATTGAACGGTAGACTCTTTGGAGGGTCCACCCCAACCAAAAAACCCTAGCAGCCCCCGATAGGCCTCCTACGAGGTTGTCAGCTTTCCGCTTACGATATCTCTTCGGACCCCCAGTAAAAAATGACCAACCATGTTCGGATGTTCAAGGTTGGCCGTTCCCGTGGACTTTGAAGAGCCAGCGAAGGGACAGTTAAAATTTTCTTTTTCAGATAAATCCGTTAAACGGAAATTTAACACTTCTAAGGAAATCGTTTCCGAGAGATTCGTTGAAACATTCGTATCGACGGTGCGTACCTGAATACTGCTTGTAATTGTTGGATTGTATTCCTTCTTCCTGGTATCGTTGATCAGTTTTACCCCACCACACAAATCGCCCTTTGAGCTCCTTTTGTTCTGCAAAGGCCTTCTAGAAAAGCTCGTAGTGACATTGGACCATTTTCATTCTCGGTTGATCAGTTTCCGTTTTCCTCCCTATGATTTAATCCTGTTGCGGATTAAATGATCGAACCTGTCTCGCATTCGGAGTTGAGCGTCATTCTTCATCGATCCGTAGGCATTCTTCGAGTTTCTGCTTGCTTCTTCCCGCGATCTTTCTATTGAATTTCATTGTGCTTTTCAGAATTCTTTGCTAACATAACTGACCTTCTCCTGTTGTCAACAAAAGCCATTTATCATTTTTATCTTTCAGTCTATAATTCTTATCATGAATCTTTTCTATGATTTCATATGGTCCCTCAAATCTGTCTTCTCCATTTGTTCTTATTTCCTTTTGTATCCAGACCATATCCTCCACCTTGAATACTCTTCGGGTCGCATTTCCTTCCGGGATGTTCTTTTCTTTTATTCCTTGTCTTTTATTCATTTTGCTGTTATTGTACTACTGTTGTCTGTGCGACAAATCCTCACACGGTTGATGGGCACCAAATCGAGTGATGCTCATATGAGATTGAATCAAATGACGAATTCTGTTTCTAATGGCAGATTCCGATCGATGTGGCGCGTGCCGAAATTGAGCGCCGAGTTGAATTTTGCATGACATTAATGCATTCAAATTTCGATTGTCCGGTTTGCGGTGCAACTGGCGCGGAGATCGATTTTGTCGGTGTCGGTCAGTGTGGCCATTCTCTCTGCGGTGAAACTCCAGGAATTGGCAACGGAAACCGACAATGATTGCTAGTCGAATTGTGTGATTTGCAAACAGAAATTGATCAACAGATTTTTTTCGAATGCAATCCGTGCGTATGAGGAGAAATCATTGGCCGTTCCATCACCGATATGTTCCAGCATTCTTTATCGAGAACAAACACTATTCAGTTGAACAATTACGGCTTCGAATCTTGCCTTGTTAATGCCTGGTCGTGAATTTCGTGAACAATCCCAGCAATTGATGATCGATTGTCAGAAAATTGATTGCCAAAATTGGACAATCGATCGAAAAACTATAAATTAAAATTTCCCATTTTATTATTGTAAATGTTTAATTGAGAATTCTCTTGAATTATTCGATAAAACCGCTATTCTACCAATCATTAATGCACGATTATTTAAAATTAAAGTGACGATTATTATTTGTGCGTGTGGAATAGAAGCTGTGTGCGCCAATGGAGAAATGTTGACAGATAATTACAAATTATATTGACACTTCAACTGAACGATAGAAATTTGATTTTAAAAAGGAATCGATTTTTAACAATTCAAAGATTTTTAAATGCAATTGATTTTAAGTGTTTTTTTTGATAATTTATTATAAAATGGCTCAAAAAATCGATTGAAAAAGAGAAAGAAAAAATATTGATTTTAATCAAAAATAATTTCGAAGCTCACCTTCAGTCTCGTATTCTTCATCGTCGGCCGATTCACTTCCGTCTGACAATTCGTACACGTCCTTCAAGTTATCATCAGCTGCCGCATCCGCATCATCATCATCATCTTCATATTCTTCACTTTCGTTTAATTCCTCTTCGTTCTTCCTTGATGCACAATCACAATCAATATGAGTTCTAATTCCAATGGAAATTTACTCATCGAAACCGTCGAGATATTTCAAAGTTGGGACCAAACTGAATACCTCCTTTCTGTAACTCTCTTCGCCGGAGACAGCGCAATTAAACAAATCAAGGATTTCTAGTTGCTTAAAATGCGCCAGGCATTCGATATCCTTGATGCTCTTGATGCGATTGTTGGTTAGTAACAGTTGCGACAGTTTGCTGCACTGAATTAAATTGTCCAAGCCAGTGGATATTTTGTTGTCGCTCAGATCAAGCTGTAATTATCGATTAAAACACGACGGAAATTTCAAACGAAATTAGATGCATTAAAGCATATTTCCATTTCCATCAGGACTTTAAATGACTTTTACGTATATTTCATGAAATTGTTTTAAATGAAAAATATTAATCAATTATTTAAATCATACGAGTAATAAAAATTATCAAAAATATGAAATATGTCAAAGTAACAATATTTTGAAATACTTCATCTAAAAATTTCACTAATTAATAAAATAATTATAAATTAATGAAAAGTCATTAATTAATTAACAAAAGTAACTTAGAACGAAATTTTTATATTAAATTTTATAAATTTTTAAATTAAATATTATTTTAATAGAAAAATGAGTCGATCAAAACAGATATAACAGAAATAACAGTATTTTAAAATTGATTTGAATTCTATTAAAAAAAATTATAATTATTTGTAAAAAAATTTTTTTTCAAATTTTAAATTAAATTAAAATTAAATATTTAATATATAAAAAATTGAATATTAAATATAACATTTTCTAAAATTTCAAAAAAATAATTATAAAATGTTTTTTTAACGCGAAATTATAAACAGCATATAATATTTCATTTGAAAAACAAAATTATAATAAAAAAACATTATAAAAGGCTTAAAATAAAAAACAAATTTAAAAATTAATTATATATGCAAAATAAAAATTTTCATAAATATTTTTATTAAATTTTAAAATTAAAAAAATAAATATTATTTTGATTTGATTGCAATTTTAAGACAATGAAAAATTATTTGAAAATAGAAATTGGCGGATTGATTATTAAATTAGGAAAATAATTTAAAATTTTGATTGAAAATTGTTTATAATAAATGCATAAATTGAGTTTAAATTGATTTCTGAAATTGATGTTACAAATACCTCTCACGGTTTTAAATAAAAAATATTAATCAATTATTTAAATACGAATAATAATAATTAACAAAAATATTAAATACATCAACGAAACAATATTTCATCTAAAATCGCACTACAAAAATAAATCTAAAGCAAATTAATTACAATTTTAATCGAATAAAATCAGAGAAAAGAAAAAGTAAATAATAATAAAAACAAAAGACAAAAATCAAATAAATTTCCATTGTAAATCGATCAATTGGAAAAAAATGAAAGAAAAAAATAACTTTCTTAGAATTTGGGAGCGATAAGAAACTAAATCCCTTCAGTGATTAGGCCGACATAATATCAATAAATTAATTATTATTATCACAAATTAATTCATAAATATTCACAAATTAATTAAGAAATAATCACAAATTAATTAAGAAATAATCACAAATTAATTAATAAATAATCACAAATTAATTCATAAATATTCCCAAATTAATTCATAAATATTCACAAATTAATTTAAAAATATTCACAAATTAATTCATAAATATTCACAAATTAATTCATAAATATTCACAAATTAATTCATAAATATTCACAAATTAATTTAAAAATATTCACATATTAATTCATAAATATTCACAAATTAATTAATAAATAATGACAAATTAATTCATAAATATTCACAAATTAATTAATAAATAATCGCAAATTAATTATTAAATATTCATATATTAATTCATAAATATCCACGCATTAATTTTAAAATATTCGCAAATTAATTCATAAATAATTAAAAATTAATTAATAAATATTCACATATTAATTCATAAATAATCACAAATTAATTAATAAATAATCACAAATTAATTCATAAATAATCACAAATTAATTCATAAATATTCACAAATTAATTTAAAAATATTCACATATTAATTCATAAATATTCACAAATTAATTAATAAATAATCACAAATTAATTCATAAATAATCACAAATTAATTCATAAATATTCACAAATTAATTTAAAAATATTCACATATTAATTCATAAATATTCACAAATTAATTAATAAATAATCGCAAATTAATTATTAAATATTCATATATTAATTCATAAATATCCACGCATTAATTTTAAAATATTCGCAAATTAATTCATAAATAATTAAAAATTAATTAATAAATATTCACATATTAATTCATAAATAATCACAATTAATTCATAAATATTCACAAATTAATTAATAAATAATCACAAATTAATTCATAAATAATCACAAATTAATTCATAAATATTCACAAATTAATTTAAAAATATTCACATATTAATTCATAAATATTCACAAATTAATTAATAAATAATCGCAAATTAATTATTAAATATTCATATATTAATTCATAAATATCCACGCATTAATTTTAAAATATTCGCAAATTAATTCATAAATAATTAAAAATTAATTAATAAATATTCACATATTAATTCATAAATAATCATAATTAATTAATAAATATTCACAAATTAATTAAGAAATAATCACAAATTAATTAAAAAATAATCACAAATTAATTCATAAATATTCACAAATTAATTTAAAAATATTCACATATTAATTCATAAATATTCACAAATTAATTAATAAATAATCGCAAATTAATTATTAAATATTCATATATTAATTCATAAATATCCACGCATTAATTTTAAAATATTCACAAATTAATTCATAAATAATCACAATTAATTCATAAATATTCACAAATTAATTAAGAAATAATCACAAATTAATTAATAAATAATCACAAATTAATTCATAAATAATCACAAATTAATTAATAAATAATCACAAATTAATTCATAAATATTCACAAATTAATTTAAAAATATTCACATATTAATTCATAAATATTCACAAATTAATTAATAAATAATCGCAAATTAATTATTAAATATTCATATATTAATTCATAAATATCCACGCATTAATTTTAAAATATTCGCAAATTAATTCATAAATAATCACAATTAATTAATAAATATTCACAAATTAATTAAAAAATATTCACAAATTAATTCATAAATATTTAAAAAATTAACTTTAAAATTTTCGCTAATTAATTCATAAATAATTAAAAATTAATTAATAAATAATCACAAATTAATTCATAAATAATCATAATTAATTAATAAATATTCACAAATCAATTAATAAATATTCACAAATTAATTAATAAATAATCATAAATTAATTCATAAATAATCACAAATTAATTAATAAATAATCACAAATTAATTAATAAATAATCATAAATTAATTCATAAATAATCACAAATTAATTCATAAATAATCACAAATTAATTCATAAATAATCATAATTAATTAATAAATATTCACAAATCAATTAATAAATATTCACAAATTAATTAATAAATAATCACAAATTAATCAATAAATAATCACAAATTAATTCATAAATAATCACAAATTAATTCATAAATATTCACAAATTAATTCATAAATATTCACAAATTAATTCATAAATAATCACAAATTAAGTCATAAATATTTAAAATCAACGACAAAAAAAATAAAATAATAATAAAAAACAAAGACAAAAATCATATAATTTTCCGATAGAAATCGATAGATCGAAATAAAAAACGAAAACACTAAAAATAACTTTCTCCAAATTCGGTAGCGACGGGAATCCCTTGAGAGTGGTAAGGCCGACATTGACGAGAGACAGTTCTCTCAGATTCACATACGATCCGTCCAGTCCTTCAATTTCATTTGCTTTGGAATTATCGAGAATCAATTCGGTCACCTGGAATGAATCGATATTGCCGATAAAATGGAGATTAACACCGGTAACCACCCACTTCACACGGATCTCGGTTCCGTAATTCGAGTTGTAATCTCTCGCTCAATGTTATCATTTTCCCGGATAACAACAAATATGGATTCACTACGATGTATAGCAAAAATTATGTTTAACGAAAAAACTAATAAAGCTTTTAGTTCATTTAAACAACGTATCATGTGATGGAATATAAAATTTTTTTTCTGAGAAACTTATCGATAATATTAATTTTCTTTTCAATTTGATTTTTAGAATGAGATTTTTTTTATGTTTATTTTTGAAGGATTTTTTTGACGAAGAAAACTTAGGATTTTTTTTCGTTAAAGAGAAATGTAATATTTCGATAAATTATTTGGGTAATTTTATTATGAGATGATGATTGTGTAACTAAATGTTTATATAAGTAATAGTAAAAGCAATTTTCCTTTGTTTTGAAAAATTTACACATTAATTATAATGGAAGACAAATGAAATTGTCAAAAATTATTGTTTTAATATTTGTTTGAAGGTCATTCGGTTATATATTTGGGTTTTTGAAACATCTTTATTATATATAATTAAGCGTTGAAATGATTCTGATAATCATATAGTGTAAACAAAAATTTTTTACATTACTGATATTTACATACTATATAAAAATAAACAGTTAAAATTTAAATAGTAAACTATTTCCAGTAATTACTACACATGACAAAACATTAAATACCATTAAACATTTTTGATTCAGTATGAATGAGTTTAAAAATTAATTTTGACTAAGGTGAATACGCTTATGAAATCTGTCATTGTAAAACCAAATACGAAAAATTTGCTCTAAAAATTATTATAATTGTTTGTCGAATTCTTAATGTAACGACTTTAATATCGATTAAAGTTAAGATCCTTTTGAAAATCAATTTGAATGTTTTTCATATAAAAGCCAGTTAGTCCATAATTTATTTATTCATTGACTTTCCTAATCGTGTAAAACACTGAAAATTATGACGATTTGTAATGAATTATGCAAAACAGTTTTTAACTATATATTATTTTACTCTTTAAAGAGAAAATGTTAATAAATGACTAATATTTTGATGAATTGTAAATTATAATTATGAAGAGTTTGTTTAAAATTTTAAATCGCTGAATATTTTATATTTGTTTAATTAAAAATTGTAACAAAAGTTATTTATTAGATAAAACAAAAAACAAAGTTAAAATCTATAAACTTATATTAAATAAAATCTATATAATTTAATAAAGAAATAATCAGTAAAATTTTTAAAATAAGAATTTTAGATAAATAATAAACGAAATAAAATTTATAAATAAAGGATACTACGAAATTATGTTTAAAGAAATTAACATTTTGTTAAATAGTTTTACAAAATAATTTGAAAATTAAAGTTTTGAATGGAGCGCCTATTGTGCCAGTTCGAAAAAAATATTATCACCAGGATTTGTGTCGATTTCAGATATTCAAACACAGTGATACGTCGAGATCAATATCAACTACCTTGTTTGAAAAAATTCTTATAAAGCTAGATGGAGCGACAACGTTTTCAATTCTTGACGCTAGATCAGGATATTACCAAATTTTCATTGCCCCGGAATCTCAAAATTATTTGGGATTTTCAACACCCTTGGTTCTTTTAACTTTTTGCGTATGCCATTTATCATTTCGACTGCCCCAGAGTTTTATCAACAGGTCATGAAAAGAATCATTAGTGATTTGTGTGTAGTAATAGTTTACTTTGATGATATTATCGTGTTTGGAAAATATGTGGTTGAGCATAATGTGAGATTGAGAGGTACTATCACGCCTACAGAAAGCTGGGGTGAAGCTGAACAAAGAAAAATGTGTTTTTGTCGAGAATGCAGTTGAATTTTTAGGACATCAGAAGGGCTCACACCACATGCTAGTAAAATAAATACATTAGTAACGTTCCCAACCCCGATCTATGAAAAAAACACTTCGTTCTTTCCTTGGCCTAGAAAAATATGTTAGTCATCAATTTGTACATAACAACAGTGAGTTAACACAACCATTTTATGATATCCTTAAAAAAGGCTTTTCTTTTGGAAACATACCATTAATTAACCTTCAACGTACTGAAACAAGAATTTGCAAAAATTGAGCCATTGTGATTTTTTTACTGCTGTACCGCTAAGACAGTGCGGATCTATGCGTCCGGTATTGGCGTTTGCGCCTTACTGGAGCAAAACAATAACGGATATACAGGCAAAATCTGGACATTTTAAAATTGAATTAATAATATACTTAAAGTAATAATTGAACGTAAAGAAAAAAGGTAAAAAGTTCTGATTAGTCTATGTGTTGATTACAAAACATGTTGTCATCCTGCAGTTAGTCATTTTTCAATCATAATCATGAAAGAACAACAGCTCCGAGACAGTGTTAGCAGATTTTGGAGATTGCATTAAACGAAATGAAAATCCTTCCCCATGAAATATTTCTTAGAAGAAGGGTTAGCACGCTCGGCAACCTATTCCATCCTTAAAAGACTGCAGATGAATTTGGATGTGTCTCGCAAGCCAGGGAGTGGTGGACATAATAACAAAGTGACAGACGCCCAACCAGTCAGCATCTGTCGATGGTCAGTAAACATAAAGGGTGTGTCACTCCGAAGAAAAGCCAAGAAGCACAATGTGAATCACCAAACCATCCTATTTTTTCTCAATAAACGGTGAATTCGATGTTACAAAAACAAATAAAAGCTTCACAGTACACCTCTGAACAAGAGCAGACTGCACAACATCGTGCAAGAAAATTACTTGAAGTTTTCAGAGGAAAAATAATTCTCATAGATGACGAGTGTTATTTCAAACTTAAATCTGATCATCTACACGGAAATGATCACTTTTACACCTTGTACATCCAGACCACTAACCCTGTGTGGAAATATCGAGCTGAAAAGAAGTTCCCCATTCAGTAGATGGTCTGGATCTGTGTTTCAGAGGATGGAAAGGTTAGTGAACCCGTGTTTCTTGAACGCCTAAATATTATCAATGTGTTGCGATAGGACTCAAAATCTAAAAAATTTTTAAAATGTAAATTAAAACAAAATAACCAGAATGATCATAAAATACAAAAAGCAAGAATACAAAAAAAGCTAAAATACAAAACATAAGAATTGTAATAAACAAATAACAAAAGTGTTAAAGGAATGTAAAAAATAATGGCCATTGATATTCTTCATTATTAAAAAGTAAACGCCATTTTTCAAAATTTATTTTTGTAATTAATTTCGGCGGATTACCCGCCATCTTCAGACTAAATCAACACTGGCTTTTTGCAGCTTATATATGAGAAAGGCGATTATGCAATCAATCATGTAATAAAGGCTCTACTTGAAAATGTTTAACGGAGAAGTTGAGTGTGAAGCTTGAATATTAATTTTTGGATCCATGGATCTTTTTAATAAGGCCTCATACGTTACTCTCTCCCAGTAATTTTTTTACTAATGTCCCACTAAATGAAACCATAAATGTATGCTGTAAAATTTGGAAAAATAATTCTCATAAACACAAAAATTTAAATGTGGTTGCATTTCGAGAACTTTTGACATTTGCCACATCAAATATAAATTTTTTATTTAATAATCAATGACACAAACAAGTGGATGGTGTTGCAATGGGATCTCCATTAGCACCAACATTAGCCTCTATTTTTTTGTTCAAAATTGAAGAAAATATTGATTTTTTCCGGTTATAAACCACTTGTTTATAAAAGATATGTAGATGATGTATTTTTGATTTTCGAAAATAAAGATCATGTAAAACCATTTCTAAATTATATGAATTCGATCTATTAAAATATCAAATTCACAGTAGAGGAAGAAGTGCAGAGTACTCTACCATTTTTAGATCTATTGATCAATAGAAAATCTAATTGCTATGAAACTGGGATTTACAGAAAGACAACTGACACGGGGTTGTACACAACCCGGGTAGTTTCTGTTAAATTAGGTTCAAAAGCAACATGATTAAATGTTTAATATATCGTTCTTGGTCTATTTCGTCAACATATTTAAATACCCATTATTGGATTCTTGCTCACAAGACATTATAACGAACACCAAAATTTATTTCTATAATAATTAGAATTTTTTAAACAAATATTTTTTGAGGAACTTTTGTATTTTCTTTTTTTTACACAACCAATATAAATAGAAATATGTATAAATAAAAATATGATTTGTATATTTTTTTATAAA
>MQRK01225399.1:58072-69095 GCA_001938485.1 Girardia tigrina
AATTTTCTGATGGAGATGAAAACCTTGAAGATGAAGAAGGTCGTGGTCGTCCAGTTGCTGTGAACAACGACGATTTGAGGACAATGGTGGAAACAGATCCCCGTACAACAATCAGAGAATTTGCAGATGGGTTTGGCATTAGTCATTCAACAGTCCTGGATCATTTAAAACAACTTGGAAAAATCAAGAAACTTGATAAATGGGTTCCACATGATTTGAATGAAAATCAAAAGAACCGACGCTATGATATTTGTTCTGCCAATCATCTTCGCAATAAAAACGATCCATTTCTTGATCTTATTTTTACCTGTGATGAGAAATGGATCCTGTATGATAACCGACGTCAATCTGCACAGTGGTTGGACAAAGATGAAGTACCGAAATACTTTCCAAAACCGAAACTAACACCCCGTAAGGTTATGGTGACAGTTTGGTGGTTTGATGCTGGAATCATCCACTATAGTTTCTTGAATCCAGGTGAAACAATCACAGCAGAGAGGTACTGTCATGAAATTGATGAAATGCATAAAAAATTGAAAACCCTTTATCTGGGATTGGTCAATCGAAAAAGTCTCATCCTTCTTCATGATAACGCTAGACCTCATATTTCAAAAGTGACTCTTCAAAAGCTTAATGAGTTGGGCTATTAAACCCTGCTTCATCCACCATATTCACCAGACCTCTCGCCAACGCACTTCTACTTTTTCAGGTATTTGTACAACTTCCTACTTGAAAAAAAATTCAAAAACCAAAATGATGCTCAAAATGCCTTCCAAGAATTCATCGCTTCGAGAACCGATGAATTTTATGCTGATGGAATAAAACAACTTGTTTCTCGTTGGCAAAAATGTATTGATGCCAACGGTTCATACTTTCATTAATAAACTTTTGTTTCTGTGAATTTGCAAAAACCGCCATTATTTTTCGACCAACCTAATATTTAATATTTTTTTATAACTAGTTTGTGCAAATTAAGAAAACATCGCACCTCAGAAATTTGTTTAATAGTTAATTGTGATAGAAATAAATTTTAGTATTTTGAATTATTTTATTGATCACGAACCAAACACACATTTACATTAAACATTTCATACAAAAATTTATTTTAGTTTGGCCTTATAATAATAATAACAATAAAAGTAATATTATTTTTTAAAACATTTTCATTACTGACGTAATATTTCTTTTCCAAACAATCTTCTCCCAGTACTGAATTTTATTTATATTTTTTATTATATAATAATCAAATATGATTAAAATTTCATTGAAAACGGAAATATGCATTTTCTCCGAACAAAAACTGACATTTGTCAAACAAGTCAATCTCTGAGCGACAAGTTTCGAAGACATTTGTGAGTGAGTGAAGAAAAATACATGACAAAAAACTTTCATATTCATATATTTTAGAATCTAAATAAAGCAGCTTTACGAATATTTGAACAATCTAGACAAACAAATAATTTTTTTCTTCTGTAGGCTCCCGAGCGAACAAAGAACATTCGAATGTGACATTCGAAATTCCAGTCGTTTTGTTTGTTTGGTCGGGAGCGCAAAGAAATTCTAATAAAAAAACAAACAAACCATGATGGAATTTTTCTGTGTAATTATCGTATCGAGATTTGTAAATTAAAACAAGAGTTTTATTTTTCAAAGTTTTTCGTTTTTTTTGTTTAATAAAATCATTTTCCGAGTAAATTCTAACAAAAATTATTTTTGTCAATTTAAACAAAAAACAAGAAAGATAAAGAAATAAATTTTTCTTTGAATTTTTTACAAAATAGAATTTTCTTTTGAAAGATCATTTTTGGTTATCATAAAAATATAATTATTATGTTTATATTTTAGATTATATTTACGTTTTGTGTTCAATGAACTCCCGGCCTGACAAAAAAAAGAATTCCCAAAAGGATAAATTTTGAACATTATGTCCATTTCGCTCCACACAAATCTACCAAAGAATAATCAACTCGAAAAACGCCTCTTGGGATCATGCAGGGAAGAAATACTCTCTGGCAATCTTCAAATCATCTTTGCATCCAAACTGGATGTCCCTCAATTGCTTCTCTAGGTGTCCGAAGGAGTAAAAATCGCTCGGTGCAAAATCTCGGCTGTACAGCGGGTGATCTACAAGCACTAAACCAGCACCTTCAATTGTTGCATGAAAAATGCAAAAAATGTGCATTACACATTTGGGTTAAAAAATATATAAGTTGTTTTTCTGCTTCTGTTCTTCTTTTTTCTGGCGGTTGTCACTAGTTGACAATAATAGTAAGCATTTATCGTGATGTCTTTATCCGCAAAATCCGTGAGATAAACAACTCTACGATTCCAGAAAATGGAAAACATCATCGCTCGTTCATGATTTGTCCTAATTCGCATCTTTAAAGATGACTTTTTCCATGCAGTTTCTACTCCGGTGACTCACGCTTTGGTTTAGGTAAATACATTTTACCAGTCAAGAAGTGGGGTACGAATCTGCGGAACAGTTTTATTATACCCATGCATTTTAATTTACCGTGGGCTGTACTAACATTAATGTTGAGCTTCATTGATATTATTTTCATGGTAAATCCACGCTCTTCTGGGATCATCTTCTCCAATTTTTCATCAACTGTGTCAAATATTTCTTGTCGCCGACCCGATTTTTCTCGATCAAAAACGGAGTTTTCACAACCTTTAAACTCTCATATCTAACTGTATTCAAGAAAACGGAAAGCACCATCGCTCGTTCATGACTTGTCCTCGTTACTGAAAAATTTAATTTAGTCAATTTTCTTTAACTAACTTATTTTAAAATTTTTCAAACGAAAGTACTTTCACTTTCTTGATGGTAGAATTTATCAACGATGATTTATCTGCAGTTATCATCTACGTAATTTGCCTCCCCTAAGGTGAATCAAACAGTCCGTGTGCGTAAAAATCCCACTGTATATATTCATGTACATTAGAGGGTTGACTTTTTAACTTTTTATCCTTAAAATTAATGAGTATATTTTTAAAATCTAAAATTGTTATATTTATATTTAAAAATGCCAGTAAAAATTGAAAATCTTAAAAACATAAGATTTAGAATTGATGTTCGAGTCGGTAAATCTTACGACGACTACGCAGCCCTGATAAAATTCAATGGTATATATTGGGTTCGTGATTAAAATCCAAAGTCATTGTTAGGGTGAACTTTTAATTTTGGTGAACTTAAAATTTTTGAGATTTTTTAAAAATCATATTTATATTTTAGATAAATTAAAAATTATATTCAACTAATTAAAATGAAATAATCTTTAAATAAAAAAATTAAGTTTATAGATAATATTTTTTACTAATTAAAATAAATAAGATTTTATAAAATATATTTTATAGGTAACATTTCTACCAATTAAATTGAAATAATTTTTGTAAAAAATATAATTCACAGATAGTATATTTCTAATTAAAATGAAATAAGTTTTGTAAAAATTTTAGAGTAATAATAATATTTTAATTAAATTGAGACAAATTTTTATAAAAATTAAGTTTTAAAAATTCACAATTAAAAATTCATCTTCAAAGTTAAAAAATATTGTAAAGAAGATTTTGATATATTTTGTAACACTATTTAAAATGAAATTAGAATGTTTATTGTACACGGAAAGTTTTATTAAAAACAAATAAATTTTATAATTAATGAATCTCTATTAAATAATAATAAATTTAAATATTGCTAAATATTTTGTATTTTAAATTTCTAAGTCATTTTTACAATTTCGTTAAAAAACAAATTAAAAAAGAAATAATTTATATTCGAATGATTTAAAATAAAAAAAATCAAAATTGAATAAAATAACATATTTATATTTATCGATAGTATTATTTTTATTTAGAATTTTTAGATCTGGATTATGTAATTAAAATTTTGTTCCTCATAAATGTTTTTCAATAATGAAAATTGTAGTAAAAATAAAGTTTACGAAATTATGAATTCCAATTTTAATCACGAACCTAATATGTCGACCATAGCCAGCAACTCGGATCAGTTGATTGCGAGACTTCTACCGGAAAAATACCGGAAAGAAGACAATATTGAAACATTTATAGCAGCATGCTCAAGGTATTTTAAGGTGGCTAAAACACCAGAAAGCATACAAGAGATTTTGATAATTGGATTGCTTTCTCATGAACTTGTACCTGTCTACGAGAATGTATCGGTCGAGACAAAGGGATACGAAGCTCGGTTACGAGAAGGCTTTCAAAAGAAAAGCTCTCTTATGGAGGATCTGATGGAGGCTGTAAATTTCGAAAGAACAAATGAATCAGCGGAAGAATACTTTGCAACAGCAAAGAAACTTGCAGCAAAATTAGCAAAACATAATTGGTCGGAAGAAGAAATTGAAAAGAATATTCTAATTCATGGGTCCAAGTACAACGATGTGAAGAAAGAGATCAAGTTTAGAGAGGTAAAAGAAATAAAAGAAGTAAAAAATGTCATCAAAAAAGTGGATGAAGTCCGGGAAATGGAAAGGCCAGTACATGCGATGAGAGCGTCATACAAGGACATGGTAAAAAGAGGATCAGCGACAGGAAGCATAACGAAGAAAGGAGACAGTTTTGTTAGACGACATCCAGGGCAAAACAATATATCATGCTGGAACTACAAAGAAACAGGGCATAGACGGAGCGAATGTAAAAGATAAATGAAAATCACATGTCATGCATGTGGCGAGGAAGGTCATGTCCGACGGGAATGCAGGAAGGTAAGATGTGGAAGATGTAATAATCCAGGACATAGAGCTGAGGAATGCTACACGAATTTGAATAAACGATATCTAGAAAGAACTGATTATCAAAGCAGTACCCAAGGAGATAGCCGATAATTCTCAGGTGCACAAACGAAAAGCTCAGGAAACCGGAACTCAGATAACTTCAGAAGAGGGTTCGAAAGAGGAAGACAGATCACGATGATGGAGAAGGATGATGGAGGAGAGCGAGAACATATAGAAAAAAACGAATCGTGCCGAGACGACGAGGAACCGATCTTGGCACTTGAGTAAGTTTAGAGACAACACCGAATAGAGACAACAGGGGACCCATAAACATAAAACCGAGAAGACAGCCGGTACATCTGGAAGACAAACTAGAAGAAGCTATAAAACATTTGGAGAAAAACGGAATAATAAAACCATGTAATTCTGAATGGAACACACCAATAGTATGCGTGTGGAAAAAGGACAAGGATGAAATTAGATTGTGTCTGTATTTTAGACAGTTAAATCGAATCACTAAGCGCCAAGTTTTTTCCATGCCGAATATAGCTGAAATGATGGATAGATTACACGGTACCAAATATTTTAGTACAATAGACTTAGGGAATGCTTACTATCAAGTAGAATTGGATAAAGAATCACAGGAAAGAACGGCGTTCTCCACCAAGACTGGGCAGTTTTGTTTTAAACGGATGCCTTTTGGCATAGCCGCAGCCCTAGGAACATTCCAAGAATTAATGACAAAGGTGTTACAACCAATAAAGAAAGGGGCATCAGTTTATTTGGTCTGGATAAATCTAGACCTTTATTGGTCTGACTCCCATACTGAGAATCCCATTTTGTTTGAATCAATCAACGTAATTATAAATTACGGGCATAATTTAATTTTGATTTGAAATAAACATTTCATTGATTTCCGGTTTTTAATGGATAATTCTTACAAAATTATTTTTTTAAGAAAAACTTTTCCGTTGACAATTAAATTCAATAAACATTATGATTTTTATTTTAAAAAGTGTTACATTATATCAAAATCTTCTTTGCAATATTCTTTTACTCCGAAACAGTTATTTTAATTGTTATTTTTTTAAAACATAATTTTCTATAAAAAGTTGTTTCAATTTAATTAGTAAAATATTATCATTACACTATAAATTTTTATAAAAACTTATTTCATTTTAATTAGTAAAATACTATTTTAATTTATCTCAAATATAAATATGATTTCTAATTTAAAAATATCAAAAATTTACATTTCACCAAAAGGAACCCCTAACAGTATATAATTAGGATCAAGGGAAAAGTAAAGAGGGTCCTCATAAGGCCTAGGAAGACAATTAAAGTGCGTATTAGAGCAGAATATCGTTTCTTGTATCGTTACATCGCGTTATTTTGAAGGTGTATTAGATTTTTAAAGGAACTTTAATATTTATTATTAATTATTCCCATACCAGTTGAGTGTAAAATATTTATATATGTATGATTAAGAAAAGTATTCAATCCAAACAAAAATAAAATATTCATTAATGGGTTTTTATTTTTCAAACACAAAAATATATTACAAGAGCGTTTATTTAATGAAAGACGTCTGAAAATATACAATAATATCGAAACTGATCTGATAATCTCAACTGAAGGGTCAGGTACAACAAGGCCTCATGGAGGATATCATACTAAATATTTTCCTTCATTCTGTAAATGACGTTTGTATAAATATGGTCGACGGAAATTGGATTGATTGGTGATAAAAAAATAAATGCTTTCTTCAATAAAGGATAATTAATAGAAAATCAGCAATTAAATGTCAAATTTAATAGTTTATTGGGTGGGTTGTATTTATATAAATCATATAAATTACTTTTCCCTGACTAAAGTGTCCTGTTTGCCTAATCTACTTATTATTATAAAAGCATAACAAAATTAAAACATCCATCACACAAACTAAACTTATACATAACCAAAATATATAATATATAGCTTTATTATCTATTATATATTAACAATAATCCTATTCATTTATTTGGTTAACTTTATATTATATAAATTGATCCCTCCAGTTTCAATTAGAACTAATAATTATTTATTAATTTAGCATTCATATGGTTAACGACTCGCTGTTGGGATATGCTTCTCGGATGTTGTGCCATACCTTCACAAGACGTTTACTTATTTTACATTATTAGTGATCGACTTTATATTTTAGTGTTTATCGTATCATGGGTATGGGAATTCTCCCTCGAACAAAGGGTTCAAGCAAAGGAGGCCTATTGTCTGTCATTGACAAACTTAAAAATGAATGTTTTATTATGAATTACGATGTGTATTAACTGCAGAAAACGCGAAGATAATATTTTTCTTAAAAAGCATTTGATAATATTGTTTCTTTTGTTCTATTAGAATCTCAGATTTAAGGAATACATATGCTGCCTTGTGTACAACCTCCGTACTGTCCATTTTCCAGTTTATACAACCGGAGATAGAAGCAAGTGGAAACAATATAATGGAAACAAATAAGTTATGCAATTTCTTTTCTTTTGTTTTTTAAATTTTGTCATGAAACAGAGCTGAGGATATTTTTGCAAATATCTAAAACCTCTCTCAATTTACGACAATCCTACAGAAAATCTACATTGTTTAAATTGCTCTATTAATAAATCGTTTGTAAAAAAGGTTTTGCAAAAATATTGTTTAAAATTATTTAATCCTTTTTCTAAAAACATGTTTCAAGTAAGTAAAAAATTAGTTAATTTAAAACAAAAGACTGTCTGATTGTACATCCTTCATATATATATATATATATATATATATATATATATATATATATACATGTATTTATATTTATGATCAAATTTGGACGTCAGTTGAAATACCCTTTACTTAATGAATCACAAAATAATACATTGGGGGCTGATCACGTAGAAATTTAAGTCTCGTCTGTTATACTAGGTCAAAGGTTAAGGCAAAATAACTTCAAAAGGCACAAACGTTATCCTTCAAATGTCATCAACTCAAGTTGTAATTATGTCACAGAAAGTCACTTTTCCTCCAAACCCTTTTAAATCAAAGCAGACAAATGAATGATAAAGGTAAAGTTTATGAATTACTGGCACAAGTCGGTCTAGAATACCAGATTCAATGTCATCACGAAGACGAGGCGATGTGATATTTGCTTTTTCGCAGTCAATCACGCTCATATATTGACATGGTATCAAATTCATCACAATTTACCTCTCGTTATAGCATCAAATGGAATAAGTATCTCATCGAAGTCTAGAACTTCACGACACAGAAATTGTCTAGGTTGTAATCAGAAACTGTTGTCAGTAACAGATTTTCAGGATTGTCGAAGTAGTTGTTGGCGAAAACCGCAGAAATAATTTGTAAGAAGCACTAAGTAGTAGTTCTTTGTTCCATGGTGAGCAATGTAAAATCGAATTTCATATCTTGAACAAAGATTAATTGAAATCGAAAATGAAAAAGTAAAGTATCAGGAAGAGATCTGGGAGTGCAGAGAACTGTTGAAGAATATGGAAGGCAAATATAATCAACTCAATTTCGCTCCCGATAATCAAAATTCTGCGATAAAGTGTCAAACATGGTCCAATAATTTTAAAAATCCTTTGGATCAAGAAATACAACAAGGTGAAGGAATGGAATAAAGAAATCACATAAAGGTTCAGTATAAATCTAGAAAGGTTTTTTGATGGACTAGTTTTAAAAATTTACATGTGCATAAATCTATTGGCCTTCGTTGAAAGTCATTCATGGGTTAGTACGCCTGACTAGGCGTCCTTTAACTAATTTACAATGATCTCTTTTACTGAAAAATCACTTTTTAATTAATACATACCCTGAAATCTCGTTATAAGCCTTAGACTTAGTAGAGAAAAAAGTTTTTTTTCAGCTTGGTAGAAGCTTAGTAAAAAAAGAGGCTTAGCATCAAGTAGAGGCTTAGTAAAGAAATTAGAAAAATTAATTAAAATTTTTTTATTTTAATATAAAAACTTAAATCTGATCTTTATCATCATCTTCTTCATCACTTCCAAAGCTTCTCTCATCCCTTAAAATGTCAATGAGTTGATCACAAATTTCTTCATCATTAGTTTCCATGTCATCATCGTTATCATCTGGGTCTTCTTCGGAGACTTGATCAATTTCTTCTTCATCATCACCGTAGAATTTGATTGTTGTCTTTTTGAAACCACTTATAATTGTTGAGACTGGAACTTCATTCCATGCTTCAGAAATCCATTTTGTAATTTCTTCGTATGATACATGCTTTAAATTTCCAGATTTTGTATAACTTTTGCAACCGTTTATAAGCCAATTTTCCCACCTGCTTCGAAGACGTGATTTGAACGATTTATTGACACTGATATCTAAGCATTGTAGTTTTTTAGTTAGACCTCTTGGAATCATAACCATCAAAGTACCACTGCGATAAAGATTTTAGATAAAAATTAAGGTAGCGGCTTAGTAAAGAAATTAGAAAAATTATGATGACCGAAATTATTTACTAAGCTTACTCGGGCTTAGTAACTAGTAGAGGCTTAAAACGAGATTTCAGGGTAGGCTAAAAACCACTGTAAATTAACCGATATATTCTGACCAAGTAGAGCTGATCAGTATTGAGACTGACCAAACTGAAAAATTGTTCCAGAAAAGCAGCCAAAATTTTCAATATGGTCGTTGTTTACGAGCCCCACATTTTGATCAACAAGGTTATTGCATGTTGTCCAATTTACCAAATAGCCTGGACATCCAAATCACGTTGTTTTCGTTCCATAAAGAACTCTTTAATTTTTAAAATATATAATTGAATAAAGTAGTATTTAACAAAAATTTAGAATTTTCCTTCTTATATAAAATCCCCAATTGCTTAGTTGCCAACTAAACTATAATATAATTTAAATATATTTGAATTACTATTGAAAATGTCTACGATTCAAAGTTGCCAAATTTGTCTCGTTACGTCGGAGAGTCCAGATTTTCAATTACAATTGAAAGTTAGAGTTTCGTTTGGTCATTATTGAAGCAAATCGTTCGTGGATTCATTGGAAAGAAATCAGATTCGTAAATATTAAAGAAAATAATTGCTTGTATTATTAATTATATATAATCTCAAATAATTTATTTTTCTATGGCAAATGCTTTCTCTACCATTCTTGCGACTCTTCTTGTAGTCTTCTTTTTTTTATTCAAGAAATTTGTTGTATTCTGAGAAGATCAAGTAAGGATTGCAGATTACTGGAGACAAACGAAAAAGAAAGAATAAGAAAACTGAGTTTGATGGAGGATGTACATTCGAACCTTCTATCACCAATAATAAAAAATAAGATGTTTTATATTCTTCTATAGTCAAATTTGTGAACCATATCAAATATAAAATTAGCAAATTACTCTACATTTACCGACATCTCGAAAATAACAAAATATTTATTAAAAATAAAAAAGGTTTTTAAACAACCATCTCTCCAGCACAATTAATTAACCAGAGATTGTACAGAAATTGGAAATTGTGAGGAATATTTTAAATTGAATGAATGTATTGATGTTCTATGTTGATTCGAGTTTGTTGAACGTAGAATGGTGATTCACCCACCCAGATGTAAATTGCATTTACAAATGTATTAGGAATACCAATATGACTCTTAATATTTTTATTAACATAACAAGTTTGATTGTCCACAGGACAATCTTTATCAAAGCTTTCGTACGATTGCATTCGTCTAATTAATTAATGAATTTATTCTTATTTTCTGAGTAAATGAAAAATTACAGAAATTGTTAAAATATTTATTCAAAATTTTATTGGTTAAAAATTAAAATAATTGTTAATTATTAGAAAATATTAATTTAATTTATTGATTTAAAAATTGTAAATAAAATTAATTAAGTTATTTAAAATTTTATTTATTTTAAATTAGAAATAACATTACATAAATTAAACATTACATATTTTCAGATAATAAGAATTAAAATATTAATCATCCATCTGGGTAGGAGAGACACATTTCCAAATCAACATACACATTCAAACACAAAACATCAAACATTCAAAATATTCCTCACACAGTGGTTGAATATTCGAACATAATTAAAATAATAATTTGATAAGTTTATATTTTTAAAATTAACAATTATAATTAAGTTTAATATTTTTTTAATATTATTATTAATAAAAAAATTTTTTTATAAAAACAACCACGTTTTTCAAGCATTACCAATGCACTAAAAAGAGGAAAATAATTTTTTTCTAGACATGTGAGAAATTTTATACCTAA
>MQRK01225399.1:69145-94040 GCA_001938485.1 Girardia tigrina
TTTAGTAACAATCGATCATTTCTATGCCCCACGTTTTTGGTTAGGTATAAAATTTCTCACATGTCTAGAAAAGAAATTATTTTCCTCTTTTTAGTGCATTGGTAATGCTTGAAAAACGTAGTTGTTTTTATAAAAAAATTTTTTTATTAATAATATTATTTAACTATTTTTAGTTATCATTTAGGAATTTTTATTTCAAAATTTTTTTTATCAAATTGTATTGTCATCGGAAGCAAGCCTGTATAAAACTTCATTCATGAAAATAAACGAAAAGATTGCTATTTAATACAGTGTATAAATTTGTAGATAATCGTAAATGGTTTTTTGCAAAAAAATTAGAAAAAAATATGTTTTTTCAAATTTTTTTATCAAATTGTATTGTCATCGGAAGCAAGCCTGTATAAAAAAATTCAGCTCAATTGGATGACTGAAAGTGGTCGAAAAATCAATTGCAAGATTTGTTCCAGACAGACAAACAGACAAACAGACAAGAAAGCAAGCTAATAAAAACGTGGTAAAAAAGTAAAGTATTTCATTAGATTTAAATAAAACTAATAGAATTTAAATTAAATTCGTTTTTAACAATTTTATAATTTTTTTATTATTTTGAGTTTTTATAGAGAAATGGTTAAAATGATTAATTTTAACTATTAATTTTCGAAATTAAATATTTTAAAAATATTTAGAAAAATTGTTCAAATAATCATTATTAAAAATAGAAAATAAAGAAAACAATTAGAGCGATGTTAAACGGTGAACGATCTTCCGAGAGTTGTGATAACTCTAGATTTGATAGTAATAAGTCTTCGAAAGAAAATTCTATCAATATTCATAACAGAAATGAACTCAACCTCCAAAAATATAATGGTCCGAACAAATAAATACTCCTTAATTATAAACATCTAAAACTTAGCTCAATATTGACCAACATAATACTCGAGGGAGGACAAAGACTCTGAAGTAAATTGATGAAACAATTAAATAATAAATATGAATAAATTTTGAAACTTAATAATTTATGTTATTATTTTTTATTTACATTTTTAAAAATGTTCATTTTGCAAAACAGATATCAATTTATCATTCAAATATTTTGAATACTTTTTATAAATTTCGTTCTATTTTAAAATTTAATTTAATATGTATCAATTTTTATATGAAAATATTAAATAAGTTTTCAAAAGTAACGAAAAAAGGATTTTAAGGTTTCTGAATTCTCACGAAATTTGCTGAAATATCATATGGGATAATAAAACAATATGGATTGTTTAAAAAGATTAAAGAAGAATCGGTGTTATAACAAATACTCCCTTCTGTAAGTATGTAAATAAATAAATAAATATATGAAAATAAATTTTAAAAAATCTTCCATCAAATCTTCTATTATTGTATTGTACAATATTATTTAAAAAAATAAAAAATCAATTCCAAATTTTGAGGAATGTTTTAATTTGTATGAATTGTATTGTATGTGAATGTGTTGATACTGTTTGATGATTTGAGAACGTTGAACAATTTTAAAGTTCTGTGTTCACATTTTGCAAATTATTGGGAGAGATTTATGTGTGAGGCTTTATAAATCAGGACCCACAATCCTAAAATAAAGGTTCAAGCAACAATCTCAACCAATTTATTAAAGGTATTTAATTAAATATCGATTACACAATTTGGTTACATAATCACTGCTTATATATATACGTTGTTTTGATCATTATTTGTTTTGTCTGACGATTACGGGTGATCTGTCGAAATTAATAACATTTTTTGAAAATAAAACTTTGGAAAATGTTTTTTTCTCAAAATTTTTGCAGCTGTTATAGATATAAATAGCTGTTATAGATGTAAATACGATTGCTGCATTTACGGAGCCTAAATTTAATAATCAATATATCTTCGCACATTCCATGCAATTACCTGTAACAATAGGATTAAATTATGTTAAGGATTTACTGGAAAAGATCCTTATAATATCAATTCTAAAACCTTATAAATTAATAACAGAAGCAACGTGCAGCATAAAATATGTTTCTGCATTTTAATATTAAATTGGGTTCATCAGCTTTTGAATAAAACAACTCAACAAGCTGAACATTCGAAGGAGTAGCAAAAATGTTTTTCAGAAATGACTTTTGACTTAAAAATGCATTATCCAATAAATAAAACTCTGGATACCCCAATGGACATTGCCACTCTTTTGAATCCATGATTCAAAAGTCTTTCATTCTTTGAGGGGGAACAAAAAGCCGGATAATTAATAATTTTCAACATTCTACTACAACAACAGAATCTTGAAATAATACATAAAAGTAATGTAAGTGATAATTTTGAAGAAATCGAGTTCTCAATTAAGTTTACGAAACTCATACCCATGAAAGAGTTGATATCAAAAATTACTGGAAAAACAAACACCACGAATAATTCCGAAAGTGTAACCTTTATTATATATAAATCAACTGAAGTATTACCTTATGCAGCCGCAGAATCAAAATGGCCAAGATACAAACTTATGGTGGCTCGAAAATACTAATCGTTTCATGATTATTGCATCTTATGTCAGAAAATATTTATTTATACCGGCTACCAGTGTTCCTTCTGAACGCATATTTTCAGTAACAGGAAATGCCGTAACAACGCAGCGGATGTGTTTTATATCTATGATTGTCGAAAAGCTCACCTTTTAAACTGTAATTTGTAATAAAAATGTGTTTGCCACCTTATGTTTAATTGTATTATTACTATTATAATTTTATTATTATTTTTAATATTATTATATTTGTATAATTATGCTATAATTAAATAAATTTCATGTGCAATGTTTCTTAAAAATAAAAAAATATTTAATATTTTGATTAAATAACAGTTTTTTGTTTAAAGAATTTCAAGGTCGGTGTACAGTGTACTACCAGCTCAAATTTGATAAATATTTTTAAAAAAGATTTAGGAAAATTGTTCGAATAATCATTATTAAAAATATAGACATAAAAACCAATTAGAATGATGTCAAACTGTGAACGATCGTCCAAGGGTTGTGACGACTCTAAATTTGATAATAATAATTGTCTCAATGTTCTTAACCCAAAAAACCTATTTATAATCAAAAAAATGTTTTATTTGTATTTAATCCATACGAAAGTTATCAGCAACTTCATATAAATATTCTAACATTTCTCTATTTTTAAAGCCAATAATGACCTTCCTCAATCAAATACCAAATAGAAGCAAATTGTAAATATTATTCGTACATGGAACAGCGCTTCTGATAAGACAGTCATTGTAGCTAAGCTTGGTCACACTAAATTTTGTTGTTTTGAAACTGAATATGGTGATTGATATTTTTGATGTGTTTTTGTGATGGTGCATGTCTTAAATATATAAATAAATAAATAAGTTTTTGATTAATAATATGTTCTGATGCTAGTGTTTTAATAATATGAAACGCAATGTATGTCCAATGATGAGTACACAATCAATTATGCACTTTTGGATATTTTGAGCAATTAATTCCAGCTATTAATGTGCACTTAAGTGACTCATCAACTTAGTAGAAAGTGTTTGCGTTAAACACAAATTAAAATATTGATTTTGCAATCAATCATTGGACATACAAAAACCGGATAATCCGGATTCGTGGGGACCAAAAAAATTAATCCGGATTATGCAATTTTGACTGTATTTTATTTTTGTCTATTTTCCCCATATTTATTTTGTTTAAATTATCTTACAAAAACCCATAATTTCTATTTCAAATAATTTCTTTAAATAAAAAACGGACGAAAGAAAACCCCCAAAAGAATGCTGTTGGTTAATTTAAACAAGAAAATAGAACCAATTAAAAGAGTTTCATTGAAAAAAAGCAAACAATGATTCTATTTTATGATAAAATATGCATATTTTATTAATTACATCAGAAATTTTGTTTTTCTTATTTGAGACAAAAACAATAAAAAAACTTTACCCATCTTTTTATCGTGGATAAATGAGTGGATCATAAATTAGAAATATTTCAAGTAAGTAAAAGTGCTAATTGTTATTAATTTAAATTTATTATTATTATAAAATATTTTTTTGCATTTATTTGCAATTTTTTATTATTTGAATTTATTAATAATAAATGTAGAAAAGAATTTTAAAAATATAAAAAATAATATATAAATTAAAAAAAATTTATAAATAATTTAAAAACATTTAATTATTTGTTATCTGTATTTTTGTTTTAATATTTTCAATTACTTAAATTACAAGAAATAAAAATTTGATATTTTGTATTAAAAAATATTTAATAATTAAATTTTATGATATTTAGTGAAAAAAAATTTTTACAAAAAGAAAATGTCAAACTTATCACTTTTTTTCCATTTTACAAATCGGAAAAGTGTTATATTTTGAAAACAAGTATAAATTAAAAACAAATAATAATGAAATCCGCGTTTGTTTTTTGAAAAAACATTTCCAGATATCAAGTTTTCCTGGGAAAAAAAACTCCCCATTTATGTGTGGAAAATATAAATAAAATATATTAATATGGAAAATTCAAACAAGAAATGTCAAAAAAATAATATTTTTTTATAAAAATATGAATAACTTTTAATAAGAATTTTAAAAGAAATAAAAAAATATCTAATTAAATGAGAGAAAAATCTACCTAAATTAAAAATAATGAAAATTAAATAAAATAATATTATTTTTCTAATTAAAAGATAATTGATTTCTGACGATAATTAAAACAACAAAAATATAATTCTGAAATATATAATTCTTCCAACATAAAACGTCAGTCATTTATTTATCAATCTTTAGGTAGACTATACATTTTATATTTTATTTTACTAAAAGAAAATTATTATTATATTTTTAAAAATAAATACAAAAAATTAAATATTTTAAAATTAATTATTATATATATATAATTAAATTTTTTTTAATACTTTTTTTTCGTTATATTTAAATTTATTTTTTCAAAATCATATTTTCCGTTTTTTTTAAATCAAAAAAATAAAAAATTAAAATTCGTTTCAATATTTCAATTTTTATTTAAATATTATTCAAATTAAAATCCATTCATAATGAAACAATTGAAAAGAATTTTAATTTTTTTTAAAGAACTGCAAATTAGAAAAAAATAAGGCAGAAAAAACAATCAATTGACACAAATGTTGATAAAATTAAAAAGAAACAAATAAAAAATTATTTTTCAGTTTTTATTAATGAAACATTTGTGTTCACAATTTGATAATTACTGGGAGAGGGTGATGTGTGAGGCATTGTTGATCAAATCTTTGACTTTTAAACATTTAAAGTATATTTTATTTTACTATTAAAATTTAAATGTAATCTTTCAAAAATTAAAAAATACAATTGGTATTTTTAGATTGAGTATTTATCTCCATACTCTAAATAAAAAGACGTCGATACTCACGAAATTTTTAAAAATCCACTAGGTAAAAACTTGTATTTAAATTAATTTTCTTTTTAGAATTTTTTAATTTCGATTTTAATTCAAAATTTAAAATTTTTTTTGATTGAAAAAATAGCGATAAAAATCTTCTACAAATATTAAAATAAAAATCAATTATTTCCATTTATATTTTTAATCGATTTGAAGTTTAATTAATGGTTGATATTAGGTTTCAAACGGTTCTCTCTATAAATATTTAACCCTTTCATCGCAAGTAATCGAAAAATATTAACGGCGAAAAAATAGAAAATTTATTATCATAAAACAACTAATCAAAGGTATTGCAGAAAATTTTTGGATGATTAACCGAATCAATGGCGTATATTCACTAATTTTTAACTATGATTAAAATGAATAATTTAACAATTGATAATTTGGCGAGTGCAATGTTCAGCACCAACTTCCGTCGTTGGAACGGGAAGAAAAAAGAAACTGATCGAACATAAAGTATACTGACACATAACACGTAAACACTATCCGAATCGGAAGAATAGAGATATCTATCCGCATAATCGTTGAGATGGATACTCGCGTATTGTCTGGGCATATTTGAGTTGATGATTGAGAGTTTGTTGTTGTTGCTGACTGTAATTCTGGTTTGTGTCATGGTTAATTCCGTTTTTTATTCTGTTCGCCAATTTGTTTCAGTTAAACAAAAACATTAATTCTGTTCATTTATTTAATTTCATGAATTTTTATTTAAATTGATTTTTGTAATTTGGTTTCGTGTTTTTTTGAACACCACAGATGAGTAAGTTAATTTTTACTGTGTAAATTAAAAATCAATTATTGTGAAGATCTTTGATAAAATCTGTGTTGCTTATCAGAGGAAAGACTGAAATTTTTGTAAATTATGGTAGTAGTGTTGTTGTTTTAGTTGAATAATGAAATTGCTACTGCATTCTCTACACTTTGTTGAGGGTTTTGAGAGATGAGCTGATGAAAAATTGATTGCACAATCACTAGCTGCACTGCACAAGTAAATCTCGTTTGAAAAATCTGTCAGTTGTATTCAAATTCGTTCATAAAATACGTAAAGTTTTATCGATTTTTATGTTTTTTCATTTCAATTTTAAAATGCGATATAAAATTTTCCGAACGAAAAACAAAACGGCTGCTTCACAACTTTGAGTTCCTGGAGTTCCGCTATCTCATTGTGGTATATCTGCAATCAGCTCCATTGTCAAAATAAAAACATTTCATTTTCTTTCTTTTTTGTACAAACCTTCGCCACATCTCTCATACACTCCGTGATCAGTCCGCTCGATTCTTTTAAATCGTCTGTCCATACTTTATTTGGTCTTTCTCCCTCCACTCTTCCCTCAATCATAACCTTTGCTAGTGCTTCTTTTCTTATTCGATGTCCTGATAATTTCAGCTTCCTTCTCTTGATCGTCTCTTCTATTGATTCCGGTCTTTCACCCAGTACTTCTGTCACTCTCCTCCACACAAAGTTGTTTGTCTTCTTTTCTTTCCACGTGATCTTCAGCATTCTCCTGTAGCACTTCCTTTCAAACGCTCTTCTGATCGATTGTCCGACTCTCGCATCCACAGAGAGTGTTGCCTTAGTGATCTTTATTCGCTCTTGACATGGATACCAGTCCGGCTACTGATTGCTTCAGATTTTCAACTGTCTCATGGGAACTCGATCGATATTTGCGACGACAAAACATTGTAAGTCTGAATTATCCTTCATTCAAAAGAATTTCATCGAAAATTTGAAATTAGCGAAGTCAAATTTGATGTGCGTATTGAAAGATGAAAATTAAATTATGCCATCACTGATGAATATCTAACTTTTTTGATAATTTCTCAATCTGTCTCTGATAAATCTGAGATAAAGACTGATCTTGATCATTGGATTTATCACCATTATCATCACAGACTGCTACCACTCGCTGACCTTTGATGTTTCATAAAATCTGTTACAAAGTATCGAGATTGGATATGATTAGTAATCAAATGGTTATCATCATTTGTGGATGTAGCACAAGACAAGGCTTTGATATTGGAATTTGTTGTATTGCTATCTATATCATCTTTGTATGCTGAATTAACTGAAATTGAATGATGAAGATTTATTTTAGGTGTTTCTTCGGCGACTGATTTTATTTCAAGTTCTGATTTTATTGATCAACCTCTAATTTGACAATTTCGTTTGGGTCATTGTCTTCATTAACAAATGATGAATTCGATTCTATCATATCGTTATTTATACTAGTGAAGTCGTCTGTTTCTTGGATTCCATGTCACTGTAAAATTTTTTTAACAGTACTTGACGTGTAATCACTGGATATAGACAAATGTGAATAGCGATTATTACCAAATAAAATACAATATTCTTTATCAATTACAAGTGGATCGTTTGTTCGAAAAGAAACATCATCTAATAAACCTGTTGAAGATAGTTCGATGACTTGATTATCTTTGCTATTTGTTTTGAATTTAATTTCAAAATCAACGGATTCAATATTTTTATTTTCAGGATTTAATATTTTATTTTCAATGTCGTGACAGCATTTTTGAAACTGAGAAGTAGTTAAACTACCGTAGGTTTTTATTTTTGACATATCTTATTTCTTTATTAGTAATAAGATTGTTGGTTTTTACACAATTGAAAATCACAAATCGGAAAAAATTGAACTGAAGTTTCGTTGACAAATTTTATACTAGTTACGAAAATAAATTTTAAAATTTTCGAATTGAATTGTAATCAAAAATTGAGGGATATGTAATTTTTTTATTAAATTTTAATTTTTTTGGTAATTGAATAATCACAAAAAATCAATTTTACACACAAACCACTCTGCCAATCAATTTCCTTTTTCCTCTTTCCAACACGCCAAACCAATACATACGCTATTCACGTACACACAGAAATTTATCGAATCTAATTGGTCGGTTCAAATGGACAATTAAAAAAATGTGAATTGAATTTTAATCACTTTAAATTCGTAAATAACTAGTTAATCACAATGAAATGAGAATTAATTTACGAAGAAGATTGGTAAATAAATTAAACGTAAAATTATGCCATCACAAAACCATATAAAACGTGATGGTTTTATAACAATATTCAGTATAAATCTTTCCATACTGAACTTTCCAAATTATGTTGGTATGTGCCACAAATAATTTGAATAATTTAAATTTAATTTATTTGCTTTTTAATTACTTAATTTACTTGATAATTTCTTTCTTTTACTTTTATTTAAATCATTTTTTTTATTTTTACTTTAATTATTTCTTATTTTATATTTAATTTAAAAAATTTTAATTTATTTAATATTTTAATTTGAATTGGGTTCAAGTAAGGGCCAAAGGTAATCACAGCACGAACACTCACTTTTTCCTTTTTGTGTTAATCTTCCAGCCAATGTGCAATTAATAATTGAGAACTTCAATTGTTAATCATTGAATCAGAAAATATTGACATGTATAATAAATTGTTCCATTTTCGTAATGAGTAAATCAATATTTACCTACTTCTATATTTTCCTTCTTGTTGCATCAGATGCCCGTTAAACGCAAATTTCAGCATAAATCTTTCCATACTGAACTTTACAAATTCTATTGGTATGTGCCACAATAATTTGAATAATTTCTTTGCTGGTGAAAATTGCTAAATAAGAAAACTTGCATTTTATGATTTTGGCGAGAATTTTCTCAAAAAATATTTGTTGGTTTCCTTCATCAACTTGAATTCAAATTCTTCTACCCTTAGCTATTATAAAAACATAATTATTAGTAGTTAGTTAATTTTCTTTTCGGTGAAAACTTGTAATAAAAAGAAATGATTGTTATTAGAAAGTTGAAAATTTGTTTGAATTTGTTTAAAATAAAAATTATTATTTTGCTCTAATAAAAATTTTGAATAAAATGTTAATAAATCCTAATGAAATAATATCAACGCAACTTACAGCTATAATGTTTCATTCGAAAAGTTATCTATTTCTTCTCTTTCTTTGATTTCGTTGTCTTCGCTTAGATTCCTCGTCAATAAAAATTGTTCATCATTTTAATCAGATATATCGTCATTATTTTTGATTTTGTTCACTTTTTCAATGATTATAATGAAAAAGAAATGGTTGAAAAATGTCATCTACGTGAGAATTAGCGAAGTCAAATTTGATGTGCGTATTGAAAGATGAAGTTTCTTGATTTACTAAAAAGATCGTCTTTGAAATTTTAAATGAATGAATGTTTAACGATCTTCCGAGACCAATTTAAAATAATAAAAACTATTACTCAATCCATGTTTTAAAAGCATTTTCTAAAGTTACTTCAAGGCTGGTCAAATTTTTAATTTTCTAATAATTCTTAATCATAAAGTAACTTACATGTTAATTATTTACACATAAATGTGTGATGATTTAATTTATTACCTACACAAATCAAACACCCGGACCCTCATATCCAATGTCACTATGCCTCAACAAATACCGTATTTCCTCGAATAAAGGTTTAATCGAGGGCGCCGTTTATTTAAATCAAGTCACTATGTAATCACAAAAATTGTTTTAATCGTTATTATTTTAAATTGAGATGTTCATTTTTAATGAGATTTTATCATTTAAAATTTAGATTTCTTACAAGAAAGTTATTAAATTGTCTAATTGGTAAAGCTTTGTTTAGTTAAAAGAGACTTTTAAATTGATTATAAAAATATTTTAATCAAGGAATTAAAAATCAAAATGAAATATTTTAATAAAATGTTTAAATAATAAATATTTATTCAATAAAAAATTTTAAAACCCCATGATAAAAAAGACTTATTCAATTGACTTCAAGATAAAAGCTGTTCAATCGGCAAGTGGTATCGTAAATAGACCAGCTGGAAAACAATTGAATGTATCCGAGAGTAGAATTAGGGAATGGAAGCAGCAGTTTGATGATGGCAAGTTTTCTTCTAATAAGTCTTTCAGCAATTCTACTACTATTTTGCAACGAAAACGTGTACATGGAGGTGGAAGAAAACCCTTGAATAGAAATTTGGAAGAAGATTTACTGAAGTGGATTTTTTTACCACAAAAAAGGTGTATTAGAGTAACGCTTGTATCTGTTACACTAAAAGCTATTTCGATATCTAATGATCCAATATTCAATATAAGATATGTATGGATTGATAATTTTCATACCATGAATGACCCAGTCTACAGGAAAAAAACTACGTCAGCCCAAGTAGTTCCAGCAGATTTCAAAATGGTTGAGTGGGTCAAATTATGCATGTTGTCGGGAACCAAATGATGTAATAATAAAGTCATTCTCTGTATGTGGAATTACTTCATCTGATTTGAATGAGGTTTTTTTTTAAATCAAACGTCTTTCACAAAAATGAGGATTTAACTACAAATGAAGGCGCAGATATAGATGTTGATGAATGTGGTAAAATGGCAGAAACTGATGAAAAAATGAAAACGAAATTATAATTGAATAAATTTTTAAATAAAATAATGATAAAAGAAGTTTTTTTTAAAATTTAATTAAATTAAAATGTATTTTATTCATTGGCTTGCGCTGACTAATCAAGGGCGCCGTTTATTTAAATGTAAGGTTTTTGTAAGCGCCGTTTAATCAAGGAAATTCGGTATCTATATATTATATCTTCTGTAAAATATTTTTCTATCATCAATTACTATAGTTACTATTACTGTACTAGATACAAATAATAAATTTTAGTATCGTCGATATCATTTTCAATATTTAAATTATGAGTCATAATTGTCAAAAAAAATTTATTAGCGCAGACTAATAATTTTTATTTTAAACAAATTCAAACAAATTTTCAACTTTCTAATAACAATCATTTCTTTTTATTAAAAGTTGTCACCGAAAAGAAAATTAACTAACTACTAATAATTATGTTTTTATAATAGCTAAGGATAGAAGAATTTAAATTCAAGTTGATGAATTAAACCAACAAATATTTTTTGTGAAAATTTTTGCTATATCATAAAATGTAAGTTTTCTTCTTTGAATAATCAATTTGCCAACATTTGTCTTAACCAAATAATTCTGATTAAACTTCTCAAATCTGAAACTTAAAAATAATATCTAGATCGATTAAAATTTATTCTAACATAACATATTTTAAAATTAAAAACAATGCTTAAAATCTTTTTTAATTTAAAATTTATATTATTTATTCTAAAATAATATTCCTTTTAAAATTGAGGACGACTATTTATTCTACATTATTAAACACTAATTATAGCTGAAATTTATTATTTCCAGAAATTTTATGCTTTAAAATATATTCTATTTCAATTATATTATAAATTTTAAAATCAAAATTTAATTTAAATTATTTTTTAAAAACATTTAGAATTAAGTTTAAAAATTTTAATCATTTCTAAATTTCCACACAATAAAAATTCCTTTAATTTTGTTTTTTACCTATTTTTAGAAAATTCCCTTTAATTCAAAATATGTAAAAGACGGGATTGTTTGATAAAAAAAATGATAGGTTCACCAGAAAAAAGTTATGTAAACTCTCTTCTCAGTAAATTATTCGAATTTAATACGAAAAGAATATCAGCAAGGCTCACGCTTAACTCATGACATCAAGCACGATAGATCAATATTTGCTTTCTTAAAAGAATTTTTAAAAATGAAAATCTTAAAATACAAATTGTAAGTCGTAATTTCTGTTTTACATTCGTTTCAAATAAATGTTTATCTTAATGACTTTACCTCTCAAACTCTTTAAGTTCATCAATGACTAATTACGACTGTGTTTTCTATGACGAAAAATTGCTATAATGTTTATTCTGTCTTGAAATCACAGTTTTTAAATTGATTCTGAGATGACTTAAAGTAAAATCCATTAACCGTGTCCCATAATTCTTATTAATGAAAATATAGGTCACGTTTTCATACGACCAAATTTTGAGCTTCAGTAATGTTGAATCGGTGTACTTTTGAGTACTGATTGAGTGATATGCTTCCGAGAAACAGTTGTCCATTTAAATATATTTTAAAATAACACTTTATGCACTTTCGGTCATTGATACACTAAATATTTACTAATTTGCCGTCGAAAATAACCATTCTCGGCAAATAAAAGCAAATTTACTCGCTTTTCCTTGGAAATTATAATCGTTTTTGTTGGGTTCGAGGTCAAGAATAGAATTCATAGCTCCAAATAATTATTTCTATTCAAAATACTATTTCAAACAAATTTATGAAGAACAATATTTTCTTATTTTGTACAAAAACCAGGTATCAAAATTTTATTTATAAATATAAATATCTATACATACATTCAATCATTACTAAGCATTGGTAGAACACGATTTGTATACTTTTGTCTCTATTGATTTATTTAAAAGAATGTCTCCTATCTTGAAATAATGCTCAACACTGAGCATCATGTTTCTTAAATTTTAAAAATGATCATTTATTGACGTAAAATCTGTGAAATAAATAATAATTTAGTAAATTATTCTTATACAAAGGCTTATTCTTTCAGAAAAGGCAGTAATTGTAACTTCGATATATTTAAAGACTAAAAATTATGCTTGAAAGGCTTGAGGAAATTATTGTTACGAATAACTATTTTTATTTCAACTTAAATATTTAATGAAATTGACTGTGTCTTGCAAATAGACAATTCTTTTAACCGAAAGATTGGCTTTTAGATGATAGATCCTTTTATTCTTCGAATTTGATTGGTGATACAAGTTGTATTTTCAACTCCTTGGAGACTCTTGTAACATATGTTTATCACTCAATTACACAGCAGATCTAGACACCTTCTGTCAGTTAAATTCGCTTGAAAGGCTTATATTTTTAATTGTTGATGACTCATAATTGCGTAGGTTTTGATGTTTCATTTGTACTTTTCCAGTAGATTAGGTACTATCGACATTTCACTAACATTGAAGTTGATCCTAACCAATGAACTCATAAATTTACGCTAATTATCAGTCTATCTAAGAAAACAATCCTGAAAAATGTAGGACAAATAAGAAAAGCTTAAAAGTGGAACAACTAACGATACATGATGATGACAATTTGGAGGTTTTGATCCATTACATCTTTATGTAATCTTAAAGACCGACCAAGAAGAATGTAAACTATAAGAAATTGGAGGATATGATAACAAAAATTAAGATTAAACAATTAAAAATCAATTGGTTCCGATTGTTTCACATGACAACACTTTTTTAAAAAGACTGTGATAAAGCTCTAGGAGTTAGAGTTGGAAATTCTCTGACACACATTCTTACTTTTTACAACTTCTTGTCTTTAAAAGATGTATATTCACAGAAGTTATTAAAACGAACTTTCAACCGTTCATCGACTCCCGTCAACCAGGCGGCACCAAAAAAGGATGAACATGCTACCGTTTAAATGAAAAAATAGTTTCATTAATATGGATGTAAAGTGACCAAGAAGTTCTTCAAATCCCAGACCGTCAAATTCACCCAATAATGCTTGGAATCCGCAAAACGGCATATTGATTTAATCGTCTCCGTCTTTCGCAGCAGTTTGCGCTCGAGCGTATTCGCCGCGTCCGGATGCCCATTCGGTTTCGGTCGGCGGCACGTTAAGACTACATCTTGATGTCGACAAACACCCAACAATAACCCGAAACGATAAAAAATCCACGGGTATGGATGGGGATTCCACGAGGAAATGAAGGCCGCCATCATGCCCACCGCACCAACGAGGAAATACGAATGATTCTCGGAACTCGAGCCGATAATTCAAGACAGAATATTTCTCACTCAAGGATACATTATATTACTTTATTACACTTTATTATTTAATAACGCGAGTATTTTTATCTATTTATTTGTATCAACAATCACAGTTTATTTCCTTTATTCAAAGTTTCGCATTTTTTGTGCAGTTTATTTAAACAAATCTTTATTGATTTAATAATGGTTGTTTTTTTGATATTTACATTTTCTAATTACATTTTCGCAAATCGTTTTTTTTTTACTTTCATTTCATTTTCAACGACATTTATTAACGTAATAATTTAACTTCTTTTTTTTAATAATATTTAAGATTCAGTACAGGACGTATATTTTAATTCAAAATATTACACTTTTATTTAAAAACAAATGGATTTCATTCTAGTAAAGTTTTGCTAAACTTCCGATTTCACAATCATATATGTTCATGTATTCTTGAATTATTGTTTGGTTTATAAATAGTTTTACAAAGTTTCTTTGACTTGTGTCAAGATTTCTTTTGTGATTCCTTTAAGAACCACTAAACTTGAGATTATCGATCCATGTATAAAAAGTTAGCTTTAAAATGATGTATAAATGCATAAAATATTATACTGTTATAAATTCAATGATAAAGAGAAAACAAACAGTTCAAATACATTTTCGTTCTCCTATTTCATTCTCATATAGGATTTAGAAAACTAAATCTAATTTTGTATTTCCAGCAAGCCTCTCTCGCTTGTCTCATAAAAGTGCGTTACTTGACTTCAAAATAATACAATAACAAACAAGAAATAATAATTTATTGAGACAATAGTCAAAGAATTTGTAAAATAAAACGCCTATTTAACACTGTAGAACAAACAGTGAAGTTGCTTTTGTCACATTCCACAGTATTCTTTATCTTTAACGAAAGTCATGGAATCAACTTATTTTGAGAAACAAAAAGGCAACATATTGTTACAAATTACCAACATTGCTTCGAAAAGTGAAACAATGAAAGCAATTACAATAGTGAATTTATGACTAGTTTTAAAGAACTAAAACAAAATCATTCATATAATTAACATGTACAAGGGTAAAACGGAAAAATATTGACTCACATAGTTACAAAAAGTATGGTTAAACTTGCTATCGAAAAATTATATAAACTGATTAATCTTTCCGATGTATGGAACAAGTAAGTCGATGATTCTCTTTTATTATTGTTTAATGTATGTTGTGTTTGGTATGTTGTTTTTAGGATTGTGTTTCTGTCACCCAGATTGAAGATTGATATTCGGACCATTTTGAAATGTAAATAAAATATATATTTCATAATAATATTTCATGTAATAATATTTTAATCAAAATATTTTCAATCTATTTCGAAGGAATTTAAAATATTTTAATAGGTGATTGTAACGTCAAGATTTATATAATCAGAAATACGTTATTTAAAATGAATTAAAAATATTTTTGAAAATTATTTAAAAATATTTTATTAAGGAATTGTAATTTAAATTTGTTTGAATAATTAGAGGTTTTAGAAATATAATTTAAATTAATCAACCAAGAAGGATCCCTAACTACAAAAGTGCTGTGAAGAATCGTCCTAGAGGCAATACGAGTTCTGATTTTAATAAAAGTATAGTAAATCATATAACTTTTCTTAATACTCCTGTAATACTCCAAGAAACACATTTCTGCTAAATAATATAATTTAATAATATATCATATTGAAGAAATTAGATCAAGATTTACAAACTAATGTCATTAAGATATTCTATGCGGCATGTGAAAGATTAAGAAACTTTATACTTAGAGGAAAACGGCATAAAGCAGAATACTTTATAATATTAAATAGAAATATTATTAAAATATTTATTAAATATATTTTGTTGCAAAATTTGCAACCGTTTTTAGCGGTGGATGGGAACCAAAAAATAATAGCATAAAACTTCACGAGTACAAATAAAAAATAATTTTAGAAACAAACAAACAAAAAATCGTAAAAAAACAGTTTGAGTGTAGAAATTAATATTACATTACACACTTATAGCCCCTGATCCAGACATGAGCTTTGTGAACTGGTTCATAGGTCCACGACTCATGTAAATGACTTACTTTCACTCGGAGACTAGAAACCAATTGAGTCTATATTTAATTTAATTTTATATAATATTCATATTTATAAAGCCATTTATATTTTAAAATTCGGATACTTATATTACTGTTCACTTTTACATGCATACATTTGTGCATATTGAAAATATCACTTATACATAATATTGTGGATTTCTGTAATTTGTCTATGGTATGAAAACATTTCATATCATTAATAAAATTTTAAATATATTTAAAAATATTTAAAAATATAAAAGTAGATCTCAAAAACAAACTAGTAAATCAAAATATTAAATTTTTCATATCCATTCCTTATGCAGATAGAACTCTACTTTGCTAACAAAGTTTTTAAAATTTGAAAAATTAAATATTTAATTTTAAATTAACAAAAAGATTAAAAATTAATATAAACTACTTATAATTTATAAGTAGATATCTTGCAATTAATATTGTTCGGGAACTCCGAATTTTCCGTTTTTTTCCATTTTGGGATCATAAAAAGTTTTTTTCGACCAAACTTTTATGTAATCATTTATTGTCATCGAGAATGAGTAAGTGTGCAAAGTTTGTGCAAAAGTAAGTGTTTGAAGCCTTCAAACACTTACTTTTGCACACACTTTGCACAATTATTATTAATCCATTAAATTAATATTGTGTGTGTATACCCGCAAGTAATCGATTGATGAGATATTCTCATAATCCAGCAAAACAGTGCGCAATTGACAATCTAGAACATATATTTATTTTTCCTTAGAGGAGTATCTTCACCTGCAAGCATTCGCTCAACTTTCATTTGGTTGATGTTCTGTTCTTTCTGAAGTTTGATTACTAATCTCGGCAGAGTTAAGTGTGCAATATGAACTGTCCGGGCAAATACATTGTGCCATCCTTCAACTGTGTTGTTAGTGCAAGGAATTTTATCACGGGCAGCTTGATAGCAGTCCCGGATATTAGATGAAAAACGAGCATCACCTATTCGTCGTCTTCCAATTAATGTTTCCTTAAAGTAGTTGAAATGTTCAGCGACCTTTGGAAACGAATCGAAATCGATTTTTATCAGAAATTATTTTTATTTAGTAATGATAAAAATTATAATTATTAAATATAAACTTAAAGCATAACATTTATAATAGTATAGGTTGCTTGCTGATATACATCATTCATTACATCAAATAATTATTACTTTAGTTTTTCATATCTATTAAAAATTTCTACGCAGAATTGTTCGGTTACCAGAATTTTAGATTCGTCTATATTTAGAACCCGTTCTGATTGCCCAAATCAGCCTTAACACTTTGGGACAAAATGGACAGTACTAGGGGTAATTCGGACATCAATAACCAGAACGCAATTTTTGTCTGGTATCTGATTTCTATTCGCCTTGAAATGCTGGAGGAAATTAGGAAAATATATTGATCCATCCAGCTAGACTTAGATCCCACAATTCTAGAACCAACTGCATAAGAGGAGGAAATGGGAGGGTACTATCCTTTAAATACAAGAAAGGGCGGTGTCCTTTGACAAATGTTACTGAAACATGGTACAAAAGTGGTCAGAAATCCACCTCTGCAACCTTTAAACTTAAAACTGATCGCTCACCTCGTTTGGCAATGACCTTTTGTGACGAAGTTTGAACTGAGGATAAACTTGTCTTGTAGAATAAACCACATTGTAGATTAGGTTTTAGTAATTGTGTAGGTCATAGTCTCTGATCAAAGCCAAATACTGGTCCTAAAATATTGAGATTTGAGTGGCATTGAACGCCTAAGCACGAGAGGCAGAAAGACTTTCAGGTGGTCTAGTGAAAGCTTTGAATTTCGTTACTTATGGCCCAAAATCAATTGTGAGATGCTTGCTATGAAGAATGCCAATTTTTCGCTATTTCTCTTTTTAATTGTATCTGTCCCAGTTACTTTTGTAAAAATAACAAATTAATAACTCTACCTTAAAGTAAAATGAATTTCAAATGTTATAAACTATTTAAAGATTTATATACATAGAAAACTAATGACGTGTACAAATCTTAATTCTACTGTCCTACTTGCTCCGATCTACCCTTTACATTTTAATTTTCGTGATTCTTTTATATTATCAAACACATTAGTATTTTTATTGCATTTTTATTTTATTTTGAATTTTCGTCACTGTTATTCTTTCCGATGTCGAATCTTGATGCCTTATCAAATTCTTTGTGTTGTAGAAGAAGACGTGCAGTGAAATCAACAACATCCAAGGTTTTACAGCTATCGATTTCTACCCATTCAGACACCTAAAGATGTATTTAAGAGGCACCCAGCTTTAATATAAAGACAATTTTAAGGCCAGAGAGGAGTTTTTTGCTGCATGCCACCCACATCTTTTTCAAAATGATTTTTCCTGAGTTGATTATTCGTTGGCAGAAGTGTGTGGTGCAAAATGGACATTATGTTGAAAATTGATGTCTACATACATTAAGCATGTTGTGTTTTAAATTGACCTTTTCTAGAATTCGTTTTCTTTTTCAGATGAATTACTTATTGAATACACCACGTAGAATTCACTAAAGTCCACTTTCTGTTCAAATAAAATTACATTTTAAACATAAATATTAAAAATGAAATTATATTCATTATTTTAAATTAATTAGAAACAAATATATTATTGTTAATATATTTAAATTATATATTTTGATAAAAATCAAATCCGATTTTGTTATGAAATAGACTGTAGTAATAATGATAATAACAATAATAATATAATAATAATAATGAACGGAAATCATAAAATATATAATCAAATTAATTTTGTTTTAGTAAACATTCAATTTGTAATATTTTCTGTTGAAACATGAGTGTATTAAAAGCTACAAATATTTATTATTCAATTTGGAGAGATGAAATTTGATAAATGTCCCATATTTACATTTATATATTTATTTGTTAATATACTAGTTTTATAGTTTTCAAATATAAACTTTCTCCCATTCATCCTGATTTCATCACATTAAAAAATTATAAATATATTGTAGCATAAAAAATAAATTATCACTCACAAATTATGCTTTAAAATACAATTATTTGTCATTGATAAATTGTATAAAATATATGTTATATATTATATAAATATGATTTTTAACAAATAAATAATTCAAAAAAAGTTTCTATAATAAATTAACAAAATATTAATTTTTTTCTAATGTATTTCATTGTTAGAAGTAATTAAGGTTAACTTTTACCACATATTGAATAATAAAATTAATAATTGGGTGGATGAATCCGTGTTGTAGGATTCCACGACTGTGTTCTTTTTATCCTTTTCTCCCTGAATCAATCGTAAAAATGATCCCTGAATTCCGAATGATACTCGGTTTGTTATTCAAATTCAAATATGGCATGTTCTCGAGATTATTTATTGGCGATTTGCTTCCGTCGAATGAAATAATTAGTTTGCTCAAAGTATTTCGAACCGTTATAAATCATTTAGGATTTTGTTTTTTAAATTATAATTTAGACATAACAAATTTTGAACTCCGTAAATTTTGTAAGTTGTAAATCAAATCCTAATTACTAATGATTGAAAAAATAAAATGTTACAATATCATTTAACCCCTCCTCTGTGATGATTTATTTAGTATATACTATATTTAAAAAGTTAAATATCTCTATAAATATAATAAATACTGACTTCAGATTTTGGTTATTCCTCCGTAATACATTTACACATATAATGAAATAATAATAATTATAAATTCCCCCCGGCACAATGAGATTTTCGTCAAAAATCAACGAAGAATTGACGAAAACAATCAAACTACTGTTAGCACCGTGTATTTACTGTACATTATGTTGCGACACACTCACTCTGTCATTTAACCGTCATAGACCTCGTGACTGAGCAGGTTGCATAGACTGACTCAGTATAAATTGCGACTTATTTTTGGGTGAAATCATTCATTTTAAAAACTTATTTTCATGTTTTACAAATTACATATCACCGGAGCGCGCGGACTTTTTTTTAACACAGTATGGGGAAGGTTAAATAGGTGCCTTAATTTTTATTACTTTGATTCGAATAAGGAAACTCGTTTTCTTTTCTTTGAAACAAAACCACTTTTTATAATCATAAACACTTTTAAATTGTTATTTTTTAGAAAATAAAAAATTGTGACTCAAAATCGAATGAAAAATTAATCTTATTTAAAAACACACAGGCATCCAATCACATTGCATTTTTACATTCATACACACATACACACAATATCACACACAAAATTACAAATTTCCATTCACTTATATTACATTTGAACTGTTTTTTATCAAATAAATCAAAAATTGAAATATTTTGATAATTTAAATTAAATTCTTTGTTGGTAAATAATATTATTTATTTTAATTAATTTTTTAAATTATTTTTTATTTAATTTGAATTTTTCTTTGTCGGTCAATGTTCAGACAATCCAACTCTATCGTTTTCCTCCACAATAATAATAATATAAAAAAAATAATATTATTAAAAATAATAATGAAATTTTTAATTGATAATTAATGATAATATTTATTAATAATCCAAACAAATATTTTGTACAGAAATGAAAATTTAATTTGGGAAGAAACTAGTTTGAGATAGAAATTGGGAATACTTTTTTTATTGAAGCCGACTTTGTGATAGTCTAAATATTAAAATCGGAATTGAGTTTATTCTTTTATTTTTTTATTTGAAATTTTTTTACGAAAAATTTTATATTTAATAAATCTAATTCAAATATTTTTTTACCAAAGAGTTGGGTATTTTTTATTTTTCTCAACATCATCAATGTTGAACAATAATTATTTTTAGTAAAATGCACATTCTCTCGATATATTTTTATTTATATTCAAATTATTATATTTTTGACACTATCTAAAGAACCTTTCACCAAGAATTAAATTTCAGTGATTGTTATGAATTAAGAAATGTTACTAAATTTTTTTAAATAACGTTAAATTAAATATACAAATTAAAATGTAGAATTATTTTAAAAATATGTAATGATTGTAAAAGAAATATTAAAAATTAATAACATTGAACAAAACTTTTACAAAATAATAAATGATGTTATAGTTTAAAATTATAAAATATAATATAAGATAATTATTAGAGAATGATAACAGAGACTATTTAATTAATAAAATTACACAAAAAATAGGTAATTAATAATTATTCAAAAAATTAAAAAAATGATGGCAACTTATGTTTAAAAACAAAAATACGTCATTTGTTAAATAGACATTTATTTTTAAAGACAATTAATTTCGATGGTATAACCGTCATCGTCAGGTCTCAAGAAAAAAATGAATTTTAAATCTGCTTATATAGGCAAGCAGTGATTATGTCATCAATGGATTATTATGTCATCTAAACATGCTCAATAGGGTTTTCGAGAGACTATATTTATAATTTTCAACTATATAAATAGCAATTAATCACTTTATTTCATTGCACTGAAGATGCCGAAATGGTGAACCGCGTTTGTATTGGGGATAAATTTAATATTAAAAAATTACCTTTCTTTTCATTATTATTAAAAAATAATAAGTTTGTTTAAATATTAGTGTTAATCATTTGTTTTGTATTATAATAAAAATTTGGATGTCAGAAGTAACTTTTAGCAATGATTCTGAGTATGTTCCAAGAACATCTATCAAGAATATTTCCGCTAAAATAGGGAAGAACATTTTCAATAATATACTTCATTTATAATATAAAATAATATGGAAATTTCTGATAAAAATAATAAAGTTTCCATATTTTATTTTATACGACCATTATTATTAATTTAATGTGTTATGTGTACAAATGTATTACTAATTGCCTCTTCATTGAAAGCAAAAGTTAAGAAATGGAAGGTCATAACATCTATATATATATATATATATATATATATATATATATATATATATATAAAGGATAAAAAGAAGACACAGCCTTTCGAGAAAACAATCTTATCGTCAAGTAAATAGTATGATGGGTGTGTGTGGGTAGTGTGCTAGTTTAATACAAGGTGTGGATTGACATGACAATCACATTTTTTCTGAAAACGCGTCATCTTATTTTTAAACCATGTATATAAATTTTACTTTGAAATATATATTTTATTATAAGCATTTTATTATTTCCATAATTTGTAATTTACATTTGCATCATGACAATTAAAACAAGGTTGAAAACAATTTCCAATGTATCTAGATTATATTGTAGTTTATGAATTAAAAATATTTTTTTTTAAAAAAGTCATTCTATTAATTTAGGAATATATTATAAAATTCAATTCATCAAGAAATTTTCTTTAGATAGTGACACAAGGAGTGAGTTAATATCCTGAATAATAATATTGTCAAGGGAAGCTGAACCCTTTTGATCAGAAATTGTCTGGTTATCAGGAGCTAACCGAAGGCGTACATCTTTCATCCTGGAGTCAAATAATTCTACACAAATTGGTTGCACAATTTTCTATATCCCAGTTCTGTTGACAATATGCGTAGAACGTAGTTAATCTTTCAGTTTAACGCTAATTCGTGTACCTATATTTTAAGATTACATTTCACTATTTTTTCAAATTGAATTTCTTTTATTTGGTCTTCATTTACCGCCGAAAACGTTCCCTAATCTCCTACCATGCATGAACTCCTTTGGGCAATAATAAAGTGTCACACTGGATAAACAATCACAGTCATAAACTTTTTCCACGTCTCTCATAGTTTAGTATGCACTTTTATAGTAAAAATGTTTATGGTTTTGAGGAATATTTGGTGTGTGGATGTTTATTGTGTAGTGTTTGCATGTTTCAATGTTGTGTGTTGATTTGAGATTGTGCCTCTCCTAATCAGATGGATGATTAATATTTTAATTCTTATTATCTGAAACTAATTTATTTAAATTTAGATTTAATATTCAAATTTTTAATTTTTATTATTGTAACTTTAAAATATTTTTTTTTGATTTTATTTTTGTAAATTTTTAAATAATTAAAATAAAATTAATGTTTAAAAATAATTATAAAAAAGTAATTTTATTTTATCCAATAAAATTTAAATTAAATATTTAAAGTAAAATAACTTTCTTCAAGTTAGTTCAGATTGCAAGGAATTAAGTGAAAGCAATACTATTGATCGTCATAAAGATGATAAGAAATGTGAATGTAATAAATGTTCTGTCAAATGTGTGAGTTCTCTTACAATGGTAAGATTTAATGACGCTGTGGTCCTTCACATATTCCATTTTCTTTTCAATGTAGCTAAAATAAACAAAAGTGATCTATTAAACTAAATGTTTTATTCTTTCAAAATAAAAGTTGTTAGAACATTTGAATTTTATATTTCATACCGTGTTTTAGAGGTTATTGATCGAACTACTTACATCTACTATAACTATAAATGAATAGCATTAATTTAACTTTTGATTTTCTCTATTGAATTTCTTTTCTTAAATGGCCATCGTGCATTAAAAATTAAAACAATAATAAATATAATAAAAACAAATATTAAATTTTAAAATCTTAAAAGTCTTTTTTATTAGATTAAATAAAGAGTGCTTCTAAATTTATACTGTCTTAAGTATATTAAATCATTTATCTCAATTTAACACAATTTAATTTTTTAAACTCATTAAAATGCAGATACCCCAAATGATTTGAAAGTCCGGACTTAAAATAAATAAATAATTTACTTTTCTTAAAAAATGAATTGTTTAACTCATGCACAACTAAATAATTTTTCAATCTATTTCAATAAATCTGTCTACAATCCATTTGGATTTCAATTTAATTCATTTTTGTCAAATTAATTTATAAATAACAAAATTTATTAATTAATTAGTTTTAAATTATCTTTAAAATAAAAGTATAATATACTAATTTTATAAAAAAAATTAATATCCTCCTTTATAAAATAAAAATGTGAAAAATAATAATACAAATTATTATTTCTATGTAATTAATAATTTGTTATGGACAAATAACAAAAAAGAACAATAACTAGTTATTTTTATAATTTTATTAATTACTAAAAATATATTATTAACATTAATAAAAGGTAAAATCAACGGTATTTTCTAAAATAAGCACATAATCGATAAGACACTAACCGTTCGTGGAATGAAAATTCCTAAATAAATTTTATTCCTAATTTAATTTTTTAAAACATTAGAAAACATTTAAAACATTATTTTTTTAATATAAATTCTAGTTTAAAATTCTTTTCAATTAAAACATTTTTTTCATTTTGATTTTTTTTAAACTTAATTTTATAAACAATATTCTTTAATCTATTAGGTGTATAACTTAGTTTTTTGGATTTTCTAAGAGATGGTGTAACCTTTGTAATAAGCATTATTTTACAGTCGTACGTACAGATTTTTAAAGTGCTGAAATCGAGGCATTAAAATTAAGTAGGTCATTGACCTTAAATGCGTCATAAACATATTTTTAATCACGTTTTAGCATGACAACTTTCATACCAACAAAACAACATTTGCGGGAAGCACTACTGTTTTGCTTTAATCAAAAGAAAAAAGCGGCAGACAGTTTTCGGCTTCTTGAAGAAACTTATGGTCAACATGCACCAACTCAACAAACTTGCGAGAACTGGTATAAACGTTTCAAAAGTGGAGATTTCGACGTAAGTGACAAAGAGCG
>MQRK01225399.1:121876-132572 GCA_001938485.1 Girardia tigrina
ATTTGCTACATCTAAATGCAAATAGAAAGTGGGTTTTCGCCTAGTAGGCTTTGATAATTCAGTCAAAAAATGTGGGAAGTGGGTGAAATAGATACAGAACCGCAAATATATGACAAATTGTAAAAGCTTGTACACCAAAAATTTTTTTGGTATGATATTATTCGGAATTATTTTGTCACTTCGAGTCACGTGACTCGATTTTAATCGATTTTCTTTTCTACAATGTTCGAATTGAACATTTTGTTACTGTGAGGAATATTTTAAATTTGGTATGTTGAAATTGGTTTGTTGCATTTTGTATGTTGAGTTTAGTATTTGGAAATGTGTTTCTCCAACCCAGATGGAAAATTGATATTTTAGATGTTCACGATAGATAATTATTCGAGTATAATTTACATTTTAAAGTACAGCACAAGATATTTAAAAACATTAAAAATATTAAATCATTTCAAATTTTCATATTAAAATTTAACTAAGTTTTAAATTAAATAAATGTTCTTTATTTCCATAAAATAATGTTTAAATAAAATTAATACTAAAATTACAAAATTTGAACTTTAAAAATAAAATCTGAAAATAATGAAAAATTTGTTCGAATAATTGTTTATTTACAAACATTAACTAAAAGTTATCAATTTAGAACGATGTCGAATTACGAGAGTTTTGCTGAGAGTTGTCCAAAGGACAATTCTGATTGTAATGAAAATAAAAGTTCGAAAACCCATGTTGGTGTTCTTAATAGTTACCAAAAATAAAATTATTATTTTCACTTTTATGTTTTCTTTTATTTTTTTTAAATCATTCCTTTGTTATTATTTATTACAATATATTCACATACATAATTATAACAACGAAAAATTAAAAATATCACTGATCGTCATTCGAATAAAATAAATGTTTTGTCTTTTAGTATTGAATTCGAACGTTTTTCAATAAAGGACGGAGAAGGATGAGAGATCTTGATTAATATAAATGACAATAAAAATGTATATGATAATAATTTTGAATCTTGAACAACCTGACTGAAAAAAAAACTTATTTAACTACATTACTTGAGTCTCCGGAATAGGTAAAATGGTTCCACTAATGGTCTTACAATTATCCACTAAAATTTTCATAACCCTCTATTAAATAATCATATTTTTGATTATGTGAAAATGATTTTAAAGTTTTCAAGATTTTTGGAAATTATTCATTTATAAATTTTAATTTTTTATTTATTTATACAACATTTGACGAATTGATATTTGGCTAGACGATTTACGAAAGGAAATTTCTCCGAATGAACGTTTCTTTAGAAAAATATTTTTTCCTAAAAATAACAGAATAAATAATCCGTTTTATTTCGACTGAATTCTGATTTTCAAAAACTTAATGTATAATAAAAAATTATTTTCCAATAATATTTTATATCTTTAGGTTTTATATATAAAACTGTTAAATATAACTTATTAGTACTGCAATAGATATAAATTAGTTTGATGATATTATGTATTCTTGTAAATTTAATTTTTATATATATGATGAATGTTTTGAATTGTGTGTTGACATTGTGCATGTTGTATGTTGATTCGGATTGTGCCTCTCCTGCACAGATGGATGATTGATATTTTCTTTGATTCCTACTAATTAAAAATAATTTAATTTAATTTTAAAGTAAAAAGATTTAAAATAATTTTTGAATGTATTATTTTTTTTTAATGTAATTTAAAATTTTAATATATTAATTTAATATGTTCTTTTTTAAAAAATGTTTAGATTTAAGTTTAACCAATTAGAATCTTTATAATTAATAATTTTTATTAATAAATTTTCATTTATTGAAAATAATTAGTTTGAACTCAAAAATATATCGATCAAGAAAAATGTCAAATAGTGAATGCGTTTGTGATATTAATAAATGTTATAAAACTCATATTGATGTTGTTAATAATATACATATAAGTTTTTCTACGTGCATTTCAAATTTCGGTTTGTGGTTCGTTTATCCATGTTCATTCATCCCAAATTTATTTTAAAGGACTAGGTTTTGTAGATTTATCTTTTTTGTTGTTTTGTAATTTATTTTTTCTGTTTTAAGTAAGATAAGATTTAAACACAAAACAGTGTAACACAAAATAAAGTTAGGTGCATACAAAATAGATTCCACATGCATCCTAGACTTAAATTGAAAAAAAATATTTATCTTTATAAAATAAAGAGAAGTTCAATTGAGTACAAAAAGGAGGAGATAGAAGTTTTTGGTATAAGAAAAGATATCATATTTATTTAATAAAAGATCCTTAATTACTGATTATTAGGTGTATAACTTAGTTTTTTGGATTTTTTTGCAGAACAGACAAGTTTATGTATATTACATAATAAGTTTTATTCTAATCAAAATATTTTCCATTGTTAATTATAACTTTCGACCATCTTTCATGCAAATTATGAATTCCATCGAAAAAAAATGTTTTGGTCTTTTGATGCGATTCATTGTTCCAGCCATTTTTTTATATCTTCCTGGTTTCTGAAGTGTTGGTCCCGAAGAGCGCTTTGCATTGATCGGACCAGATGAAAATTAGATCTGATGGGGCACAATCTGGTGAATAGACAGCATGCGGTAGATTTTCTCATTTAAGTACTTCCAACGTGTTTTTTACTTGTTTTGCGACGTGGCCGAGTATTGTTATGGAGCAAAATCACTGTGCGCTGTTTGTTGGCTAGAATAGGACGTTTTTCCTTCAATGCATCGTTCGATTTCCTTAACTGTTGTTGGTAACGTTCTGCATTAACAGTTTCATTCGAATTCAGCAGCTCATAGTACAGTACACCTTTCTGATCCCACCAAATGCACAACATAACCTTGCTTCCATGAATGTTTCTTTTTGCTGTTGACGTGGACGGTTCGCCGGGATAAACCCACGATTTCTTGCGTTTAGAGTTAACATAATAAATCCATTTTTCATCTCCAGTCACAATATTATGCAAAAACGACCATCTTCGTTGTTTTGTAAGCAATGAATTGAATATCTGTAATTAACTTTCAATGTTGGCTTGATTCAATTCATGTGGTATCCATTTTCCTTCTTTTTGAATCATTTTCATAGCATGTAGACGTTTACTTATGGCTGCTTGAGTAACATTTAACTGTTTTGCAAGCTCTTTCTCTGTTTGAGTAAAATCTTCCTTCAGTAATGATTCCAAATCTTCATCTTCGAATCTTTTTGGTTGACCGGAACGCTCTTTGTCACTTACGTCGAAATCTTCACTTTTGAAACGTTTATACCATTTCTCGCAAGTCTGTTGAGTTGGTGCATGTTGACCATAAGTTTCTTCAAGAAGCCGAAAACTGCCTGCAGCTTTTTTCTTTTGATTAAAGCAAAACAGTAGTGCTTCCCGCAAATGCTGTTTTGTTGGTATGAAAGTTGTCATGCTAAAACGTGATTAAAAATATGTTTATGACACATTTAAGGTCAATGACCTACTTAATTTTAATACCTAGATTTCAGCACTTTAAAAATCTGTACGTACGACTGTAAAATAATGCTTATTACAAAGGTTACACCATCTCTTAGAAAATCCAAAAAACTAAGTTATACACCTAATACTTTTATTCTCAATTTAGTAATTTATCAATTTAAAATTTTTGTTTTTGTTCTCTATAAAATATAAATATTTTCATTAAAAAAGTTATATATTCTTATTTATTCAGATAAATTCCATAGGAACTCAATAGTTGTACATATAAATTATTTAGTCTTCTGTCACTTATCACTTTACATTTAATGATTTATTAAATGATCTATTAAATGTTTTGTATTAAATTACCTTAAAACTTTTAAACATTTTTTTGAGTTTGAGTTTGAAAGTTGTTGATCAGAATACCTTGAATAGGTACAATAGCCAATACATTGGAAAATAAAGCTGAAACTTCCAGTTAAGTGAGACTATGAATATTTTTCCCGAAATAGTCTTCAATTATTATTCTTGTATGAAATGAAGAAAGACATTGAAATTGAAAGTTGCAGTATAAATGTAGTATACATTTTTCATATTGAAAGTTGCTTTGAAATAAATAATAAAAAACTTTATAATCCAAATTTGATAAATCGGTGTTTATTCATTTTAAAATACCTTTTATTTTTATATGGAGATTTAGAAGAAGTCAGAATTTCAGTTGAAAAACATTTATTAATAAGATAAAAATCTGTGATCTTATTTTTCATCTTTGAATCTTCGATCTATTTTCCACAATTAACTGCTTTTTTGAAATAATTACCAAATTCGATTATTTAAACAACTTCGATTTAATTTTATTAATTACATTTAATAAAATTTAACTTCTGTTAAATTTAATTAAATTTCATCGAACTATTTAAAAGTTATATTATAAATTCGGCAATTACTTTTGGGAGAGACAACATACTTTACAACATACGACACATGATACTAAACATTCCTCAGAGATTGAGATTGGTGCTATGGAGGATCTTTACTACTTCCTTACTATCATAATCTTATTGTGTTGATTTACTAATTTTTTTAATTTATATTTATTAGTATTATACTTTTTTAATAGTATTTATATTGTTCTTAAAGTTACACTAATTCTCAATAACGTTTTATGTATTTTTTATTTATATTTTTTATAAACATTATTATTTTTAATATCGATTTTAATTATCCTTTTTTTAACTAAAATGTAACACAAATGTTTAAAAGTTTAATAATATTTTAAAAATTTTACTTAAATTCTTTATTTGATATTTTATTTATTTAATTATCAGATTATTTTAAATATTAAATTATCTCAGTGAATATGAAATATTAAACTATATCCTCATAGACGGTATTGATACCAGATAATAATTTCCATTACAATAATTTACTTGTTTAAAAGATTTTTGAAAAAAAAACAATTTAAAATTCCAAGCTTTAATCAAAGATTCTATACATAAAATAAACCTGAAAATTGTTTAAGACAAAACGGAACACATTTGGCAGTCCATTGCAGTAGGTATTCAGGTGCGATTGGTATTTCCGAGAGCATCCTGGCAAATATTTCTATGTCTAGCCCCTAACATGTGTTCCTTCCAGTCCGATCATAAACAGACTGCAACTCGCCGATGATCCTTATGTCTTTCAATATGTTCCAGTAATATGTTCTCGTAGTAATAAAACAGAAAAACTTTTTTCACAAAATTTTTAAATTAAAAATTATAAAGTAAATAATTTGTCTTCTTTTCTTCTTAAATCTGTTTTCCGACTGCTAAATTTAAAAAAGACAGATTAGCAATTAGCATTACCGTATCATTAATTAATTAGCATGGTAATTTATAAATTATGGAATGTCTCTGTTCGTCATTTAAATTTGAATTTATAATATTTTTAATAGGAAATTTAAAAAAATAATGGCAAATTTCTATAAAAATCAGTCACGCTATTCGGAAAACTAATCATTATTGTCAAAATATATTTCGGTTGATTTTTCACCATTTTCAGGCTTAATTAATAACAATTTTGCTGTCTTATAGAAAATCGATGATTATGCAAACACTTTGCCTAATAACGAATTAAATATTTTTAACAAAGTGGAAGAGAGACTTGTTTGGACATTAATGGATGGATTGAGTGATTTAATCATTATTGCCTCACAAATGAATTTTTTCCCAATAATTTTTAAAATTACTGCAAAATATTTTAAAAATAGTTTTCTTCATTTTCGGTTTTTTTCATAGATCGGATGATCTACAAACTTGCCTATGTTCCGCAGATTATAACAACTATTTCTCAATCGTCAAATCTCCTGAATCAGTTTACGGAGATAACGAAACCTCTCTCCATTGTATGGAGTGTCGCACCCATCTCACTAAACTTGCTTAACCAGATTGGAACATAAACTGAAAGGAGTGTGAGATTTATATTCCAATATTGGATTTACGCTAATTGCTTCTTATTCAAACGGTTATAAAAATATAAATCGTCTATTTTAAAAATCGTTTTTTTTAAATCGTTATTTTAAAATGAATTGATAAGAAAAATTTTAATTCAAAAATCATTTGTAATTTTTACAAATTGAAAGAATATTCAACAATAAATTTCATACACCTTTGAGTTTATGTTCCAATTCGGATTATCAATCTTTTATATAATTGTAATATTTAATTTAATTTAGTTTTTGTAAATGTTTGTTTTCCATAATTTTTTTTCGATTATTTTATAGTATTCATATATTTGTTTTAGCTGTTCTAAGTTTCTATTCTCTTTCATAAATCATTACAGATGACATTTACTTCCAATTTTCTCAAAACTTTAAGACAAAATATTGTAAAAAATTGTATGCTTTAAGAATAAAAAGGATACCAGGTATTATTGTGTTTAACACAGTCATTTTTAAAAATTATTTTATAATTATTCCTGCTAATCTTGCTTGATTAAGCTTTGGCCAATCTACATTCCGAACAAATTCTTTTCTGTTACTTTTTGGCGCCTGCAACTTCGATCAAAAATGTTTTTCTATTAGAGTATATTGATCATTAAATCTCTTCTTATTTTTCTGTCGTTTCTTGGCCCTCACATCTACGATGTTACAAATTTGTAAAATCTGTCTGGTTATTTTCTCTTGATATAGTCTAGTGTGCTCTCTAATCTCTGCAATTTTCTGCCTACGTAATGATAATTTTTTTGCGACTTCTTTTACTCCTACAAATCAATCTATGCTCAAATTTTAACCAAATACAACTTCACTCATTTTCTCATCGTCAGGGCAGTGCTTTAATAAAAAAACTGCTAACTTTGATGATTTTAACTTGTATTTCATGACATTTTTGACAATTTTCTGAATTTTTGAATGTACTTTGCAATTGATGCTGTGCTTTTTCTCTAAGCAAGATCGTTCTGCAAATCCTTAGCTAGATAAGTAGCTTTTTGACAACTTTTTGAAATTTTATTCATAATCTCTATTTTCCACATTCTTCTAAAACTTCGTCTTAGTGACTTCTTCATAAATGCTTGAATAAGGATATTTCTGCATTTTTTCATTATTTGAATAATGTCGAAATAGTTCCGCATTTCTGTCAGGAATTCATCAACATCCATATTGACTTTAAATTTCCTCGGTTGAGGAATAATCCGTAATAATTCGCTTGAATTTAGCGTGGCTACAATATTGGTCATGGAATAAAGGAAACACAAATTGAGTGTTATAATAATTATTTATTAAAATATTTTCAATCAATAACCCTTATATGTTCGATAATATAATCTGGAAATGTGTTATTGTTATGACACACATTTCTGAAGCCTTGAAATTTGGTACACACTCACAATCACACACATGCACGTAATCAAACACATATAATCACAACACCGTTGACATCATACAATCAGTTTTCTCAACACACACTTATTATTCTCACACAAATTATTCTATATAAGCCTCCCCTGACTGAACGGACAACTTTGTATCGCAGAAACTACAGCACCATAGACTCTGTATCTGGTAAAAACCATAAATAGACAATACCGAGTCTACTGACTTTCTCGCACGGTTTTGAATGCAAGAGTGAGAGCTTTCAGTGCACGGGCACGCTTTGATTTCCCATTTATAAAGCAGCAGTCATGATCCATCGCCCCGTGATTCTGTAGATCTTTCTATTTAAGATTTTTCGTGAAAAAACTTTGCTGCTGATATCCAAGAGGAAGATCCCTCTATAATTATTTGGATCAGATATTGATTATTATATAATTATTCCTATTACAATAATGCTTAGAGGTTTAGAAGTGCAAAGTATTTAGTTATATTATAATGAAATTGCAGATTCCAATAGATTTGATTGCTTTTTTAAGCTTCTCGATAAAAGTACAATTACAAACAACAACTTTCTGCTTCAACCATATAAAGCAGTTTCTAAATAGATTCAAATTCGTTAAATTGCCTAGCCCTAGAGAAAGTAAGATGACATTGATTTTCAGTCAGCCAAGTGTTTACTGGTTTTATTTAGTCGAAAGTAGCTCCATTACTTTGAAAAGTATTACAGTCTTAAATAACAATATAGTTTGCCCTTTTGTATTGTAAAATAAATAGTCCTAATTATTGTTGATCCAAAAGAAACCACTCCTTCCACAAGCAGAAAATGGAAATGCAAACCATAACTCGAGGAGAATTATTTTAGTTGCAAAAATTCGAAAACCTTTTGTTGTTTGTTCTTCTAACATGCTAGTAAAGGTATAAGATTGTGTAAACCATGTTTTGTCACTGAACATAAAATGTCTCCTTTGGACAGGGGTTAAACTATAGTACATGTAATGAAAATTGTAAATATGAATAAATTTTTTTAAAATTAAAATATGCGTACTAGTCAATGTGCCAGGTAGATGACTTGTGAGAAATTTACTCACAACTAACAATTTCATAATCGCAAACATGTTTTGTTTTTAAGTAAAAGATTAATTAAATTGAGTCGTTTATTTTCTGTTTATATATTTACACACACACACACACGCATATATATATATATATATATATATATATATATATATATATATATAGAAACGAAATATTAGATTCAATATTTCACTTTTCCTTTAATTCAGTCACATATTCATCAGTTTGATTAATTCCACCCGGCAATCATTTTGACAATGGTTCGCTTCTGTCCAAATGAAGTCCTATGATTTTCTTTTAAATAATTTATTATCAAATTAATCAAAAGGCAAAAGAAATACAGAAAATTTTCTTTAAACAAACATATGTTAATCTGACAATAAAAATATATTTATTGAAATTACATTAAATAACAATAATTAAAATATAAATATTTTTCAGTCAAAAAAATATTTTAAAAAAATAAAAGTATTAAAACGAAAAAAAATTCCATCTGAACGAAAATAATTGTGAGATGAATAAAAAATGATCTTTTGAAAATCTGGGAAAATAAGTGAGAATAAATGAAATAAAACATAATTTTTAGTGAACAGGACGCAGAAAAATTTATTTCATTTATGCATTAAAAAAATCATAAAAAAATATTTTAAAATTCATTTGGTTAAAATATTTGAAATTAATAAATAAAAATTGATTTTAATAATTTATGTTTCATTTTCACCGTTCCTTCGGTAATCTCTGTCGGTTATATATATATATATATATATATATATATATATATATGTGTGTGTGTGTATGTGCGTGTGTTTGATAAATGAATATAATGGAAATTAATAAGTTAAAACACAAAATATTTAGGTCACAAAATTAAATATTATTTTTTTTAATTTCTTACTTCTAGGTGTTTGACTGTTCTATTTGTTTTTTCTTCCCGTTCCAACGACGGAAGTTGGTGGTGCAAATTGCACACGCCAAAATAATATTTAACTTTCTTTTGATTCTTCCTTACTATATTTAAAACTTCATTTCTATTTTATTTTAAACATTGCAGGATTCGATTTGAACCAATGTTCTAAATCACGATTTATTTAGATAGAAAATTATTTCGTTGATCTTTATCCATTAATTAGATATATAATCTTTAACTATTGACTTTCCTTTCCTTAAAAAAAGAGATATAGCAGTCATATTTTTCTGAAGTATTGCTTTACCATAGACTGTGAATTTTAGAGATTCTTTATTTGGGACGCAGGTATTTCTGCTGTCTTACAAGATGTTGCATATTTAAAAAACAAAAGCCAAGGAATCTATGATTAATGGTATATTATTTTACATTATATTATTTTGAAAGTGAGATTCTATTAATTTCTATAATTTCATTTTATAATATATTCATATATATATATATATATATATATATATATAATATTATATTATATACAAAAGATTAAAAGAAGACAATGCGTTTCGAGACAATATTCCACTCATCTTCTGTTTCTTCATTGTATATATTATTATAATAAGAGAGAAGGAGTTACTGAACTAATTTCAACAAGTGAACTAAATTCAACTAAAAAATAATTTCAACTAATTAACTAGAAATCCCCCTAAACCTAACCCTAACCCTTTGTTGAAATTATTTCCTTTGTTGAAATTAATTCTGCATCCCATAGTTAAGTCTCTGTCTATCTATCTGTTTCTAAGGAACGCTCAAAGATCTACTTACAATAATAAGTAGATAATCATCATGTAATATGCATATGTTTTAAATATTTTTAAACTGTGATTTTTAATAAAAGCTAAATAACTATTTGAAATTCCATAAACCATAATAAAATTGCTTGTACGAATCAAAAACGGAAATAATGAAGAAATTATCAGAAAATTATCGGAAATTGGACGAATCTAGTTTAGGGTAAAATATTTTCAATAAAAATGTTTTTATAGACGACATAATTTCCTATTAGAAATTTAACAAAAATTATGAAAAATAAATTATTCTTCCTTCTCCATTTGAAACAACTGAGCCAATACAACGTTAGAAGCCGTGGTTAATTAGGTCACACAATTCTAAAATTAATGTTCAAACGACAATATCAACCACTTTAATAAGTATTATAATAACAAGTAAGTAAAAAAGTTATTTCCTGTAGATTATTTTTATTTGTTTGAATTTTTTTCTGAATTCTCTCGATAGCGTCGGAAAATGGGTTATTAGGTTGTTCGATATGAAACGGGTCAAACTTCACACCTTACATTTCAATCGCGTATAACTTAACTTTGAACTATCGTATGAAAATAAATAAGGTATTTCTTGACAGATATATT
>MQRK01225404.1:0-16485 GCA_001938485.1 Girardia tigrina
AAACATTTGAATCGAAGGTAATAAAAGACATGGCTGAAAGCATGAGCATTAAAATGTGTTACTCGAGCCCTTACCATCATAATACGAATGGAATAGTAGAAAGACAATTTCTGACAATTGGAGAATATTTAAACGCATCGCTACATACAAAGAAAGGATCAGACTGGGAGGAATTACTACCGGAAATAGAATTTACATTAAATGCAACTTTCCAGAAAACAATAGGGAAGAGCCCAGCGGAAATTATATTCGGTAAGAAAATATACATAGAAGGATGGCATAGTCAAGATATAAAGCTACAGCAAGAAAAAGAAGACACAACAACAAAAGGAAATTTTGAAATCGGAGATGAAGTACTGGTCAAGGTGGAAACGGGGATAAAGAGTAAAGATAAATATGAAGGACCGTATAACGTGGTAGAGAAAACACATGACAGAAGGTATAAACTAATAAATGAAAATGGAAGAATTTTAGATCGAAACGTGGAAAAATTGAGAAAATTCTTAAAGGGGATATGAGGGGTTAGTTTTATGTTTCGCCAAAATAGTTTATTATTTTTTTAATTTGAAAATTTAAAAGAAATAAATTAACAATTACAATGTAGAGTAAAAATATGATAATAAATACTTATTTAAAATATGTTTACAGTAATAACAATTAACATATTTTAATAAAAGTTATAGAATAAGCTAAATAAATTTTAATTAACGGATTAATATTTTCAGAAAGAATTATTTAATAAAATGGTTATTGTAAATTTAAATTAATTAGTTTTATGATTAAGTTTCATAAGAATGTAAAATTTGGTTACATTAAAAATTTGTAAATTTTTTGTAAAAAAGTATAAGATGATTTAAGATTTAAATATTGTAAAATTTTTTGTAAAAAAATATAAGATTTATTAAGATCAAAATATTGTAAAATTTTTGTGAAAAAATGTAAGATTATTTAAAATTTAAATTTTTGTATATTTTCAAAATTTAATCGAAAAAATTTAATGAACTAATTTTGGGCGAAATAATTGAAGTAACAACAAATTTGTTTAAGTATATGAATTGTGAATATTAATAAATTTTTGTGGTGTTAAATTATGACTTTAGAATGTGATAATAATGAAAGTGGCATAAACGCTACTTACAACATTAAAAAAAGTAAACATTATATTTAATCATAGAAAATTACATTTGAAAAATATTTAAAATATTTTTACATAAATATTAAATTCAACTATTTTTAAATAGTAGGAATTAAAGAAAATACCAATCATCCATCTGTGTAGGAGAGACACAATCCGAATCAACATACAACATGTAAAACAACAAACAATTCAAAACATTCATCACAGAGGGGAACTGACATTGGCAAAGCGATGAATTGGATTGTTGAGAGACGCTCTGGTAGAGGTAAATGTCTTTTGTCTCTGATATTGTTAACAAGGAATTTGACTGACGAAATTGTAGCAGAAAATGCACTTAGTCAAGTTAAGTTATAGGTTTTTTAGAAATCCTTTTTGTATCGCTGGTATCAAGTCCATGAAAAAATGGCCATCTTCGTTGTCTTGTTTGCAAAGAGTTACGAACCATTAAATGATTTTCAATTTTGTCTTAAGTTTAATTGAAAATATAGACTTACTTTTTATCAAATTTGTTTTTCATACATTCTCACTGTTTTTGTTTCCGAAATTTGTTGATCTTGGGTAATTGAATTAAATCTGTTGTATTTTTAGATAATTGAAATGCTAAGGTCTATTGCATGTTTTCTATAGTTCGAATTAAAAACAAAACGGTTTTTACTTCTTCATTCATTACAAAGTAAAACATTTCATTTATATTTTTGATAAATAATATTTTAAAATTAGCGAAAAGATTAAATCGGAAAAATAAACTTTACACAGATATTTTTTAATTAGGAAGTTGTGAATAAAAATAATTGTAATTAATTAAAATTAAATTAAATTAGTTTTAATAAATACACTATAATTAAATAAATTACAATTGTGATGAATAATTTGATAAATTTGATTTCGATAATTTCGAATGATAAACCAAATGAAAAAAATGAAATCCTGAAAAAAGTTAGTTAATTTATTAATTTACGATGATTAATTTGCTTTTTCGAAATAGATAGAAGAAACTCCAGGAGCTTCGAGGCATTTAATGGACATTTGTATGTTAAGAGAATTGAAAGAGGATGTGAAAAGAGAAGCTGCCTCCCTTTTGAAGAAGCACGTTCATCATTATTGGTTTTATGAAAATTATTGTTCAAAGTTCCTTAATGAAACAGATAAATTATATATAAAATCAAAGATTATTGATGGAATTGTGAAATCAGAAGGTGTTATTCAAAAAGATCTTCTATTAACATATGGAAAGATTATCTACTATGATTTTCCAAAACCTTGGTATGATTTACCAAACGAAATTATAAACATATTTGAAAGTAAAAATCATGACGATTGGATTTCGGGTTATTTGTGCTTCCAACAGTTATTTAAAAAGTATTCATATTATTCATACTTAGATACTTGTTCTTCTATCATAAATGCAATAATGAAGAAACATTTACAAGTTTTGTTATATGATGATTCAGAAAGGGGAATTACTCTACAAAAACATATTCTAAAATTACGTAACTTGTTCTCAAGATTTGAGAGGAACGTTTCGAAGGAAGAGTTTCAATTTTGGGTCCGATCTGCTGGTTTCATAAGCATGAGAGTTATCAACGAAAGGTCCACACAGTCTATGTTAATGAAGTGTCAGAAATGGGCAATTAAATTACTCTCAAAATTTATTGACATGTCCCTGTACAAAGATCAATCAAAAAATTCAGACTTGCATAATTCGGAGTCGTTTCCTATAACTATTATTCTGATATTGAACCAAATCTGTGTTAATTACTCGAAAGGAAGCTATATTCATCCAAAAGTGTTTGATAGTATCATTAAATGCTATTTAAATTTTATAAGATGTTCTAATTTACGGAAATATTTGCAACCATATTTTATTAATTTATTTCAAACTTTAATTTTCGGAATTCTCAGTAAGGAAGAAGAAGCAGCAAACCTCTCGTTGCAAAACGACCCAGAGAAGTTCTGTCAACTATTATTCTACAATTCACAAAAATATAAAAGTACTTCAAAAATTGAAGATATGATAATTGAGGTCTCTGAATGTGATGAAACATTTTTAGAATCTTTATTTCGTTTAATCCTCAAAAGGTTTCGTTGTCAAGAAATCACACCCTTTACTAAACGTATCTATTTTAATGTTATAGGAACATTATCAAAATTATTTTCGAAACAAAAACATTTCACTCGACCTCTTGAATTATTTATTGTTGAATTTGTGATTCCGGAACTAAAGTCGTCTGAAATATTGAGGAGATACAAAGCTTGCTGGTTAATTAAACAATTGGCTGCCATACATATTCAAGACAAAAGTCTTGTAGAATTATTGGTTTCTGAATTAATGTTTTTATTAATACATGACCAAGATCTGCCGGTCATGGTTATGGCAAGCGATGCTCTTGTAAAATTATTTTATGCCAGTAAGGAAGACAACGAAACATCCATCGTTACACATTTACGCCCAGTTGTACTTCAACTTTTAGAATTAATGAAAATAACACATAATGAAATATTTATTTCTATATTTAGCAAGTTAACTAAAATTTTCAGATTAGAAATCGTTCCGTATTCGTTGGATATAATGAAATATTCAAAGGAAATACTGATCAAAATTTGTTCAGAAGACTCAAATTTCCAAAGAAACAAATTAATTGAAATTTTTGAAACTTTCGAAGATATATCAAAGTCTCCAGTATATGAAGTGCCTTATTGTTTTAATTCAGATCCCGTAATTAGAAGAATCGCTCAGTATATTTTTGAAGAAAATTCGGATATTGAATATTCTGAATCTGACTGTGATTGTTGCGAATGGAAATCACGAAAACTTATAATAAATTCTGACATTGAAAATTCTGAATCTGATACAGATAGTTACGCGTCGAAACTGCAAAAGACAAAACAGCGACAGTCAAAAAAACGAAAAGCAAAACTGCGAAAGATAAAAGCTAGAACAAAAAATAGTGGAAGACAAAACAGCCATTAATAATCACCAGAAAATGTTATATAAACAAAGATAAACAAAACCATACAAAATTATAATAACCACTTGTTATAACAAAATCAAATATCAAAACTTTTTTATCTAATTTAATTTTTGTGGAACAAATAAATGTAGATATATTCCGAATTATAATTGTTATGATTCTCCGTAATCATAAACTGAAATTATAAGGAAGACAAATTAAAGGAATTCAAAATTGTATTTTTAATAAAATCGGTTTATTTAAACAAGAAATAATTAATATCTTTTAATTTTTTTAAATATATAATTTAATTTTAAGAAATTAAATAAATCATTATATTTCTCCACCCTCAAAAACACCATGGGTGGAGATGAAAGCCGGTTTGAGTCGACTCGAAATGCATAAGGAGACCCGTCATCTAACACCTTGCATTTGCGGATTTTGTTACCGTATTGTCGATGATTATAACACAAAGTTCCTTGTTTACCGTTCAATTTTCGTTGTAATTGTAGTATTTTAATTTGATGTGTTCGAGATCTGTTTGTGTTCCATTGTCGGCGGGCCGGTTGATGATATGATCGAAATATCTGGCGGTGCTTGATTGAGTATTAAATCTGCTAATTCGTCAAAATCGTCGATGTCTTTAGCCGTGTGGCCAATGATGCGGCAACAAATTTGAATTGGAAGTTCCTGCAGGAAATTGAATTTAAATATTTCCTGACAGTCAATACTAGCGTTGCTGAAGGTTTTTTTTTGCGAAAATCAAAATATCATCCAAATATACGACTGCTTCTTACCAATTCAAATCTTCCAAAAATTTTACTATTAGCTCCTGAAAAGTTGCTGGGGCCGCAGCAATTCCAAAAGGCATTTGTACTTTGTTGAGAATGCCGTCTTAATCTTTGATTCATCTTTTAATTCTACTTGATGGTAAGTGTTTCCCAAATCGATAGTACTAAAGTATTTTGCCCCATTTAGTGTATTAAACATATCGTCTACATTTGGCATTGGGGACGGGGGTCGGACGGTTATTTTATTTAACTGACGAAAATCTACACACACTCGAATATCTTGCTTTTTTCCAAACACATACTAAAGGAAAGTTCCAAGGAGACTTACACTTTTCGATAATATCGTTTTCTTTAAAGTGTTTTATAATATCATCTAGTTTCTATTCAAAATGTTTCGGTTGTCTATACGGTTTTACCAGTACTTTAAAATTTCCTGACTTTAAAATTTCTTCTTTTATCTTCTGGAATTTTTCTATTCCGCAGTTTTTTTGTTCTCTTTTTATTTTCCACTGTTTTCCATTCATTTTCTCTTTTTGTATTATATACTGCCACTGGTGCATTTCTTTTCTTTTTCTCATGTTCAAACATTCTTGTTGTATTTCTTCAATTTCATCAGATTTCGTGATACCTTGAATGGTTATTTGTTTTTGTACATCATCATCATCATCATCTATCAAGTTAACGTGTACTAAATTCGATAGTTCTTTCTTACCCAGTTTTTCTCTACCAATTTCTCTATTAGTTCGTCTGCCTTTCTAAATATTATTGTGGGATCGCTGGATCCAATTCTCAAATCTAACATTTCTTTCATTATACCTAGTACGGTTTTTTCCTTGGAGAACGCTGCTCTTAACTTTTCTTCCCATGTTTTACCGGGTGCTGTTTCATACTTAATTATTGCCTCTGGAGTCATGTATGGCGTGACTAAAAAGATTTTTCTTTCCTCAGAAAATCCCATTATCTTCGCGTATCTGTTGAAATTCTTCATAAATGCTTTCACTTTTGTCTCAGATCCGTCAAATGTTTCTGAACCTTTGATATTCGGAGTCACATTGTCGTGTGTCGCCATATTACGAACACCAATTTGACTTTTCATATTTTTATTTAAACAAAAATTTTGATTGTCCTTAAGACTATCTTTGTCAAAGCTTTCGTACGTTTGCATTCTAAACTACATTGATTAATGAATTAATTCTTATTATTTTTTAGCGCATGGAAAAATAAATATTTTAATAAAATATTTACTCAAAACTTATTGGATAATAATTAAAATGGTTATTAATTATTGTAAAAATACTAATTTAATTTATTTATTAAAAATTGTAAAAACTAATTAACTTATTTAAAATTTTACAATTATTTGAAACTAAAAATAAATTTAAAGATAACATATTTTTAGATAAAAAGAATTCAAATATTAATCATCCATCTTGGTAGGAGAAACACATTTCCAAATCAACATACACATTCAAACACAAAACATCAAACATTCAAAATATTCCTCACATGTATGAATGTGTTTGTGATTGTATGTTTGATGATGTGTTTGAAAATAATCCTTTAGAGATGTGTAGATTTGATAATGAGCTTGAAAATAATGATGAAATATGTGCTAGTTTGGGTACAGAAAATGAGAAAAATATAAACAAGAATACGGAAGATGTACTTATATTACCGAAGTTTAGCATAAATTATAAAGAATTGAAAGGACGACCAAGTATAGAGTTCCGAATAAAGAATAAAAATGCCAAGTGACTAATAGATACAGAATCCTGAGTCAATGTTATTAAAGCAGAGATAATCAAAGATATGAAAGATGTCAGGATCAAAGAAACTAAAGACGTATACAATCTTATGCAAAGGTTTGTGAACGCTTGTTGTTAAATTGTCTTTTGCACCCAACTGCAATTATATTGACAAAAGCACACCAAAATACAAAGATTTTTTTAGAACATTATAATACGACACAAATTTATCAAAACTTGTCATAACTGGCACATAAACTTCGAAAAACCAGTGTATATTAAGTATTTTGTGTGTTTACCCTTATTTTTGAGAAACGAACGAATTCGGTCAGGCATTGAACGGCATTATTTTTTACAATAGTCTGGTGACACTTTTTGAGTCCAAACATTTTCCACTGCTTTGATCATGTCCTGCAGGGAATTTTGGTACATGGCAGCAACCTGTTTCTTCACCTGGGTTCATGTATTCCTAATCGGATTGAGATCCGGTGAGTTGCCTGTCCAAGGACCAAAAATTTGGAAGCCTGACTGCGATAACCCCTCTCGAACAGCCTTGACATTGTGGCATGCTGAAAGAAAAGGCAACACGATCTGAAATATTTTTTTGCAGACAGCAGTGGTTTTTGCTGGCTTTGAGGACCTGAGACCTCAATCAGCTAATCTGCGACGGATTAACCATTTGCTGATGGTTTGCAAGTGTTGGGACTGCCTACTGTGAAGTTGCACTGCTGTAGCATGAGGGGTTCCTTTAACCACCTGTAAAATTTCTCTGTCGTGTCTTTGACTGTTTGACCTTGGACGACCAGATCGAGATCTTGAACATAAGAAACCAGTCTCTCTTTTTCTCTGAACAGTCTGACACACAAATCCAAAAGAAACTTTACGAGTTGTAGCTATTTGTCGATAAGAAACGCCATGCTTCTGCAATGCTAAAACTGCTGCACACTATTCTGTTGTTAGCTCCTTGCCGTGGACAGGCATGATTCTAAAATAAATAATGACAATTTATAACTTGAAAAGTAATAAAAATAAAATATGCATTTAATCTTTTAAATGGTTTATGTATACTTAACAAGAAATACACAAAAATGCAGTGCAACAACAAAAAGCAGTATAGAAGCAAGCGTTCACAAACTTTGCCCCTGACGTACATTGTTCAAATCCATCATATACTAATGAATTACAGGTAATACAAGACAATCCAACTGACGAGGATAGACTGAGGAGAATAAAAGAGCTGTTTGAAAACAAAATTGGAAATAAACTAATGGAACCTTTAACAGAATATAAAGTAATATTTATGACCGACAAATAGGATATGAGGAAGACGTCGCTGACCAAACACAAGATGGAAACGCATGGAGAACCAGTTTTTGTGAAACCTTATCGACAACCACAACATTTCGGGGATAAACTGGACGATATTATTAGAAATAATGAAGAAATCGATATTTTCGAAAAGTGCAGATCACCGTAGAATTTTCTTCTGGTTAGTGTTTGGAAAAAGGAGAAACAGGATTTTCGAGTGTGTGTAGATTTTCTGCAATTGAACAAAATCACCGTTAAACCTGCATTTCCAATGCCAAATGTTGAGGAAAGGCTGAATACACTAGATGGAGCAAAGTATTTTAGCACAATCGATTTAGAAAACGCATACTAACAAGTGAAACTTGAGGATGATTTAAAAATCAAAACAGCCTTCATCTGATTTTTTTGAAAGTTATCGATTAACTTCGATATCCAACCACAAACTACTTGACTTTGGAGTTTCAGCTCAATGCCGGAAAAGCCCCATGCATATACTAAGTTTAACCATGTGGTGCTCGCATATTAAAAATAAACGATTGAAAATAAAAAATTATTATTGGTGTGTAAAATAAATCATAATTGTTTTAATAATTACGTAAACTGTACAGTCTTAAATTTGGATTTAAACAAATAAATTTTATTGTTGCTCGTTTTCATTTGTTTTTGGCTGTCCGACATTTACCTTCAAATACATGGATGAAATCAGTGGGGCCTGATCTACCGCCGCCTCATTCGGTGGATCGGTACTCGGCTGATTTCCTCGGACTCGTCGAGTGGACCATCGATTGATACGGGCCTAGAGGTACGGCCAACCGTAATCTCTACCGTCCCGAACATCATCGATCGCCGCGTACTTGGTGTACCCGCTCTAGACTTGTTGCAGTAACGGCACAAACCGACACACCGACCAATGGGCACTGGAACCAATCGATCACGCCCGCCAGAGAGTCCCTCCGCAAATAAGATGTGCCGGTCGCTGCAGAACTATCCGTTGGCCGACACATCAAAGCATGTAACTGCCGCTTTAAACTCTTCTAAATTTATGTGCCTACAGTCATTGTCTTTACAAAGCCATGAAGCATCCTCAATTCTTTGTTTATTGACATCTAAACAAACTTTTAATGCCAACGTACAGGTATCACACCAAGCAGTGGCTCTACCATCGTTTTTCACAGACCAAGTCCTGCTGGCGAAATCGTTTGCTTTGATCTTTTCAATCGCTTTCTTCAACTCTTCGTCAATTTTACCTTCAAATTACTGGTAGATTGTCGTTTAAGAAATTATTGTAGTTCACTAGAAGATTGTAATAAATTTAAAGCAATGACGGTAAATGACAGGAGATGATTTATGAAGAATCGTTTGTTTGTTTGTGAGGAATGTTTTGAATTTTTTGTTGTTTTATTTGGTGCATGTTGTATGTAGATTCAGATTGTGCCTCTTCTACCCAGATGGTTGAGTGATATTTTCTTTGATTCCAAATAATTAAAAATAATTTAATTTAATTTTAAAGTAAAAAGATTTAAAATAATTTTCGAATGTAATATTTAATTTTTTGTTGCATTCATACGTCCGAACCAGTTGCGTACGCCAACTCTAAAGATTACAATTCATAATACGAAGAAAATAATACAACATAATAAAATAAAACCGTCCTGATAAAACAAGAATTATTTAAATATCAATAATCAAATAAAAGCCATAAAACATAAAAATACATACAAGACAAAATATATTTAAAATAAAATTATCACGAATTGAGACCGTGCTGAATTTTGTTGTCACCGGAATAGCGGAAAGAATCGGTGAAATCCAGTTATCTGCGGTCTGTGTTGGGACGTTGTTTCCAGAGCCATAAATGGATCCCATTGCAGTGAGACGATGAAATCAAACGATTTTAACTACAAATCTTACCCAAATAATATCATATTGGATACTCCGGTCTTAGCTCTTGAAGCCCACCTCCCAAGTCTGGGAACAAACCCTTCGACAATCTTAAAAGAAACAGTAAAGGTTCAATGAGTATCATCAAAAAAGTATTAAAACTTACGTTTCACAAAAATCGATAATCATTGTTCATTATGAATGGTCCTGAAACAATAACATAGTGTATAACAATTACATTCCAAGAAAATCAACAATAACTTATCAAATAAGATACACAACATATAAGACCGGGGCAGGAAATAATTTATCCATATTACGCATAACGGGTTGGTTGATTATTGACGAAGTGTGGTAGATATTGGCCGGTGTATATGTACACCACATAAGTCGATCCGGTGATCTCGGGTGATACACAAAGATCATCCAATATATAAATCAGCTTGGATTTTACAAAAATCAATCAAATCAAATCAAAATTAAATTTAACAGGTACAGATCGTCTGGTATTTTATTTTATTTTGTTTGCTTTCTTTGATTCATGAATATTGTAATCGTTATTAAGCACCAGAATAAATATTTATTATGAATTTGGTTTATTTATTTATTATAAATTTAATTAATCTCTTTATTGATAATTTACTTAATCTTACTATGAATTTAAACCCGTTTTATGTGAGTTACGGAAGTCTAACCGAATTAAATATTTAATTATGTATCTTTACAATTTAAATTTAAATTAGTAAGTAAAAGTTTGGGAAGGATTTGGTTACATTTTGGTTATTTCTTGACTTACATTCTTAATTTTTATATACCTGAGTTATAATTTACACATAAATATAGATATCTTAACCTACGGAACTTACAACTGTAAATATTGTTCTTTTATCAGTCTAAGTTAGAATTCTCAACTAGCTAAAGTAGGGCAGTATCCAATACGATCATGTTCTTTATTCATAGAATATCTCTGACTGTTGATTGTGTACAAGTTGCGAAGGATGTTCAGTAGTTCCAACTCTGGAGACGTTGGTGACCCGCCTCTGAGTTCAAATGATTCCTCCTTGGACTTTAACGCGTAGTCGAGGCACATCTCCAATCTTTGTAATTAATTTGATTGGTAATGGAATTCATAATAATCATGTCTTGTAACGTTTTTATATATATTTATCGTGTGCTGTAATTTTAATTATTATATTATTAACCAGTATTATTATTAAAACATTGAATTATTACTAATGATCGAAGAAGATCAAGATTTTAATCGTGCTCTGTACTGTAGTGCTCAGAAAAACTAACACTTAAAAAATTGAAAAATTGAAAAAACTTTCAATTTTGATTTTTGTTTATTTAAATTAAAAGTGTGAAAATCGAGTGCACAAATTTTGAAACCTCAAATAAATATTATTGGTGTTGAATTTTCTCTTTTTCTTTCTTTTTTTCCACAAATAATGAGACATATGTGGTCTCTGAACTCCACACCACTAGCGGAACTGATCCGACCGACTACGATGCCAGAACATATCGACACGCTTGTCGCATTCAATGAAACCGCCCGGTGTCGCGAGAATGGATTGTGGAGACTACCCACAGTTCCAAGTGGAACCAACTGTCCCACGTTCGGCGGTGTAAAACGGAGGACCAGTGTACACCGACCGCAATACCGACCCAAAGCGACCCGTCTACTGGTGGGCACTCGACCTGCGGGTATCAAGAGCGATAGCGAAACGATCGGTTGTTCTTTCCCGCCGGTGAACCTCAGCGGGAAATTAAGAGGTGCTGGTCGCCACCACTCAGCCCAGCAGCCGGTGCCCCATATACTATGATATTATTTTATCGTGTGTTGTATTCCTAATAATTATTGATTAAATTGTTGCTAACGAGTTAGATTCGTATTTTGTATGGATCGGCTTCTATCCACGAATATGCTTGTCTTTGATAAAGAGATTTTAATTACATATTTATTTTCCGGATTTATTTTGTAGTTTATCATACCGTTTATTAAAATATTTGGACTAAACTAAAGTGTGGGTTTAGTGCCATATATGATTTAAAAGATTTTACAATTTAACTGAATGTGAATTAATTTTGAACGCTCTTAGAGTTCTAACTACTGACATTTTATCCTTTTGATAGAAGGATACTTTACATTTATCTTTCAAATTATTCAATATAATTTAAAAAATTTATAATCCTCAGTAAATTTCTCTTGTCTCATTTCAAATTCATCAGAAGCAATACGCAATACTTTCCTTGATGTTTTTGGCAATGATAAGTTGCTTATTATGTGTTGGGCGCACATGCGTCGAATTGTAATGAAATATATCTATCTCTTAGAAGACGATGAGTCCAGAAAACCTGTGGACGAAGATATTGATTTTTTGCAGTTGTCTTCGAATACAGAGATCTTTTTGAAAGCAGTCGAATGTTTCCAAAAAATGGAAGAAATAAAAAATGTTTCTAAAATACATGAATAAAATGGGGTTTTCTACTCATAAGAACTGGTACGAAGGCGCCCGAATCCTCACGCCATCTACAAACAATGCGTTGGAGTCATTGAATTTGATAATACAAAATGAGCATACATTTCGAGAAACACTGCCACTGTCTCGTTTTCTCTTGAAGCAATGGTCAAAAATGTGTTTTCATGGCGATAAGTCATTCAGCAAAAGCACAACGATTTTCTTAAAAGATTTGATGGTAATATATGATTGGGCAAAAGAGAAGAACGACGTGAGCTCAAATGAGACTGAAGTTGGCAACGTTTACTATGTACCAAAAGGGCACGAGATTTTTTGGCCACCCCTGACCAAATCAAGTATGTCGAGTCGAAAGTTTGGGCAACTTTCGACCAGTTCAGGAGGCGAGCCTTTGCTATCTGGATTGTTACTCTGCATCATGACATTGAGCAATGGCGACACGGCTCATGCACTTGCCCTTACTTTCTCAAACATTTTATATGCAAACATCTTTTTGGCCTAGAAATTCGTTTAAAACTCATAAAACCACCAGCTGAAGCAAAACACGCACCGATTGGAGAGAAAAGAAAGCGTGGTCGTCCTAAAAAGCGACAAAAGCTTTACTCATTGAATAATTTTTTTTCAATTTCAGCTTTTTTTATTTTATATGTTAATAATTCTTTAACAATTATCTTTTTATATTTGTACAATTGAATTAGTAATGAATACTTAATATGTTTAATAAATACTACTTATAAATACTTATAATATTGTTCATAAATACTGATAAATATATAATTTGTTACTTAGACTATTATATTTTAATACTTCATAAATGATTTGTATACTGAAAAATGTTTTTTTCTTTCGGATCAAAATTCATTCAAAATATTTTTTTAAAATTAATAAAATACGAATAAATCAATTAAAAAATACTGAGAGTTTTATTTTTTTTACTGAAAGTAAAAATACAGGCCGAAGAAATTCATCTTTGCAAATCAGAATTTAAATATTTGAGTGAAGTTAGAGTGGATCAGTGTTTGGTTATCAATGCAAAAAATTCAAGGGCGGGGTATATTTTCTCTGACGCTTCATTAAATGCATATGTGGCTTGTGCCTATGTGATAGAGGAAACGATGTTTGGAAACGAACGTATAATATTTGTAAATATTTTTAGATTTGTTTTAGCTAACTAATTTTCAAGGTTAGAAAAAACTAGTATATAAACAATTATTATTTCAGTATTATTCACAACAAAAAATTTCGGACAAAAAATTATACTGCAGACCTTACTAAAGTTTTTAAAACTTCATCATGTATTACGATAATCTTTTTTATTTAATTTTTGTTAACCAATCTAGTATCCTGTAAAGGAGAAATATTGAAATTAGACTTTCAGGTATCGCGCGTTCTAAATTGATATTGATTTGGTTGATTGAGTGTGCTTCAAATATTTGATTTAGTGATAAAGTTTTGAAATTCAGTTTTTTGCTCAAGTTGTCATTTGCAAATAAAGTTTATTAAAAGGAATTATATTATATAAGAATTTTATATTATTGTTGGAAGAAACCTTTTGGTCGATTTGGAGTTAGATTAGTAGTTTAATATAAGCAAAGATAAAAACGAGATTTAATTGTAATACCCAACAATATATATATATATATATTAATAATTTCGAATTTTATAATTTTTATTTAAATAAATCAATCAAATAAAGAAAACTTTGTTTTGAGCATTTTATTCCTTTTTTAATTTAAGTCAATAAAAAATGTCTCGACGAGAAAAATGAGGAAAATGATTGGGAAAGGGAGGAGACTCCGGAAAGCGTTTGAGAAACAACATCCAGGGCAACACCAAGCCGGTCATGAGGCGACTGGCGTGAAAAGGCTGTGTGAAGAGAATCTCCGGTTTGATCTAAGAAGAGAGCATTCAGTCATCTATCCTGAAAATCGTCCGCAATTTATTGAGGGCTTCAGAAAATGCGCAACGGTCCTCTTTAGGGCCAAAGTTGTTGATTGTAGGACGAGTGTCTTCATTCCAACGAGACAAAAAATAACAATATCTGTATACATTTACACCATTTTTTCTTAAGCCAAATGAAATGTTATAAAATGAATCGCGCACATCCGCTAGAAGTGAAAAATGTAACATTTTACGTATGTGTAGTTATTTGGATATTTATTTATGCATATATGTGTAGGTATATATATTCGATCCATTTATGAAAATCCTTCTTGAAAATGCGGTCGAAATCGATAAAGATAATCAAGAGATCAATATCGGGACGATCGTGATCCGTGGCATCAGCATCAATATTCTCGAGGCGGTCGATCGCGTCTTTTGATCGTTTGCGTAAAAGTGTGTTGTAATATATGAAATGAAAATGCGAATTTTAGCTTTTTATTGATCGATTTTAAGATTATTTATTGTTCGATTCTTAGATTTTATTTTACAAAATAAAAGTTTTCTTAAGTAAATTTGAGGGAAATCTTTTGAAGAGTGGGTGCCACTTCGTCTATGTGAGACCTGAGCTGGCCCAATCGTCGTAAATCGATCCTGGGAATTGGATCGAGAGAAACTGCTAAAAAAATAATAGCCTACCGGTTTCGGATGGCGTTGGGATATAGTTGGGATATCTTGCCCGACAGCTCCGGAACGAAGTCGATTTGACTTGAGGGCGATCGAGTTGCCGTTAGTGCCGTTGATATGATTGGTGAGGTTGTTACCGTTGTTGTTGGCCGCCGATTGATTCAAATGAGACAAATTGAAGTCGGCCACGGGCGACTGGTTGAGTAAACTGACGCTGTTCCCACTGGTCGAGTTGGTGTGATCGTTGCTGAAATTTGACCATTGGAAAGTTTGATCGGGTTCGGGAATCGAATGCATTTTCGAGACAAAAACGTTGATTACAGGCGAATAATTCCGATAGGTGTACAAGAAAATATTCAACAATTGACTGTCGATTTTGTTCGAGGGATCAGTGAAACATTCGATAATATCGTCTATTGTCAGTAGATGACCAATCGTTCGAATTTCACTCAGAAATTTCAATTAAATTTCATTAAATTCGATAAAGGATTTGTTGAGAAAATTTGTCAAAATAGAAAAACATTTTAAATCTGTACAAAGATTTTATTTACAATCACAAAAGATATATATTTTTTTGAAAGTAACGACCAAATTGAAATTATTCAAACAACATAATTATAGTGTTAATTTTTTTTAAGTTTTTTTTTCGATACTTTTTTCTGTTCTAATGTTGTCGATTCACTCCATTGTTTTTTTTAAAAAATTAAATTTCGCATTTTTACACATTTTTTTGTTATTAAATTTTGATTGTTAAAATTAAATTAATAAATTGTGATCACTACATCAGCCCCCAACGATAAATGCGGAGCATGATGCGAATTATGGTTTGGTGGGGAAGACCTGTGAATCGTTGAACTGGACAAATGGTGCAAAGGAGATGGACTGTCGTAATAAAGATGGAGGTTTATTGTTGTATTGGGGGTTATAATTAATGTGGTTGGTGTTGTGATTGATGTGGTTGTGGATACCTACACGGAACAACGGTTTGGCGATTCTGCAGCTGTTAACGCCATTTACATCATTCGCTACGGTTTTGAGGATTGGAACCAGTTCTTCTTGCTTGTGGTGGACGCATCCTGGAGCACAGTCCTTGGCGTCCTTTCTAAATTGGGCGTGCCAGATGCACACTTCGCTAATCTGAAGTTCAGATTCGATACAGGGAAATATGCACCCCGGTTGATACTTCTTCGCTTCCTTGTCGAATCGACGGTGAAAATAACACATCGTAGCGTTCGAGAATAAACCGGGTGGGGGTGTCGGTGTCCCTCCATGACATTGAGCGGCTAATGTTCTTCCTGTGTGAATTTGCAATTTCCGAGTCACGGTATTTTTGAACGGCGTGTGTTTATCTCGCAGGTCCTTATGATTGCGGTTGATGTCGATTGGTGCTTCCTGGATTGTGTGGATGCCAGCAAGAGTCGATGTCACGTGTTGGCTGTCGGAAATATGATCTTTGAAGATTAGTTTACGATTCCTGCAGTCGACAAGAATGTTAAAATGGTCGAAAAAATCGGCACCTAGAATGGGTTGTGTGACATCGGCCACAACAAAGGTCCAATTGAAGGTTTGGTTGAGCTGTTTCAATGAAAATGATAATTGAAGCTTTCCAAACGTTTGGACTGTGGA
>MQRK01225407.1:15946-28846 GCA_001938485.1 Girardia tigrina
TAATATCATTAAATTAATTTCATTAGATTCAAATAATCAATCAATAAACATATCAATCCCATCTGAGTAGGAGAGTCACAAATCTAAACAGCATACAAACAACAAACTTATAACATTCACAATTATCCCTCACAACGATAACTACGCTAGCAAACCAAATAAATTTTGAACTTGCTTTACGACGAGAGTGCAACAAACAGAAACACCGGAATAATCCCGGATCATCAAATTTGAAAGATTATTTTCGCCAAACAATATTTATACCATATTTAGATTCAATAATTAATTCTTGGAAATGCCGCTTTTCTAAAAGTAATTCTGCAAAGTTCAATCTTTTCTCACTACATCCAATTCAAACAAATAAACTCAATCGTCAAAAGTATGTTAAAAAATGAGTGTTATAAAATAATACATACAATATCGAAAATTTTGAAAATGAAACAAAATTTTGTCCTCTACATCAGAAAACTTACAATTATGTAAATTGGACTTTCTGGATTTGTTATCAAAAACTAGTTTGTTTTCAACATTCCGTCATGCAATTTTGATTTTATTAATGTTACCTACAACCTCATGTACAGTATAGAGGTCCTTTAGTACAGTACGAAGAGTCAAAACGTGGCTGAGGTCTACCATGTCTGAAGACCGTTTATCTGGCCTTTGTACGATAAGTATACACAGGAAAAAAATTAAGAAAAACAAGGCAAAATTCATGGATAGTGTAATTAATGAGTTTGCTACTGACCGAAGAAGGCTTCAATTTTTATTCAGGCAAGATTCATGTAAATAAAATAAAATTCGAATTCAAGTGTTTTTTTTATTTTGTTATATATATATATATATATATATATATATATATATATACATTTATTTATGTTATATAATATTTGCCCCCACCTACAGAAATCTCTGACGGTGCCCATGCGTTTGACAAATTATTTATTTAAACATAGGTTGAGAAAGGATTTAAAAAACTATTAAAGAGGACAAATAAATAATTAAAATACCATATTCTGAAGAATTTAAAAGCATTTAAGAAGAGTATTTTCAAGAATATAGGAAGTTTCCAAGTGGTTTCAAAAGAATAAATAAATAAAATATAAGATAAGATACTCTAAAAATTATTATCTATCACTTGTATCAAAAGCAAGCGAGTATAAAAAAGCAGAAGTACAGCTTCACTTAATTAAAAAAATACTCATAAAGACGTATTATACATATCATAATATAAATATCATTTATATATAATTAGTACTATTTATAAAATGTAACATTTTCGAATGATATATAAATAATGAATTTATGTATCTTTTCTGCATCTGTGACATTTCTTTGGCAAAAAATTGTTTCTGTTCCAACATTGTTTCGTAACATCCTTTCTATCAAGCTATTAAGAGTACATTCTTATTGTCTTCTTTCATTTTAATATAGAAACGTATAACATCATTCGTGCTAAAATATATTTGGATATTCAACTAAAGATTAATAATAAAAAAATTGAAAGCAATATTTCTAGAAAATCCTATTTAATATTTTATAAAAATATCAAGACAATATTTAATTAATATTTTCAGATAGAGAGAAGAGTTTAAAGAAAGACAAATGATGAGAAAATGAGTATTTTAATTGAAAATAAAATTTATAATTTTCATAGTTTTATTAACATTAAGAATACCTTATATCAATTTTACCAATTATTTAGGAGATTAGAGCTGCATTGTAGCACTAGAAAGTCTTGGGGGACACGTCCTTTTTTAGGAGGACAATCCTGGGTACTTAAGAGTACAGCAGATTTTGGCACTGAATCCATTTTATGATTGGTCTCGGAAAAAGATTTATAGGGAATAGCAAATCTCAACTTTATGATTAAACAAAAGATTCATTTATTTGCATTTTTGAAAATGAACTTTTACAAATAAACGTTTTGTCATTTTACTTTGAGACATATAACAAATCAAAGTGCCAGCAAATGCGCGGTCGACAAAAGCGCGATGTCAAAACTTATATTTGCGAACGAAACGAATTGAAAAATTACGAAATTCATTACTTAATATAAATGTAATAAATGTCTTTATTTTTTTTATTAATTTCGTTAAAACTAGAAATATTTTTGGTATTTAAATTTAATGAGGAAAAAAATATAAATATAAAATTTTTTTTAATTTAATTGACTGTCGATCGATTCCATTGATTTATGTACTGATGAGAACAAAGATGCAGTTGGACTTTGAACGGATTTTCCTAAAGTTGTTAGAATTCAAATGTTCAATTATGCCTACCAATTTTTTGATAGATTTTAAATAAGCATGTATGAATGTATTGTCTATTTGGTTTGCAAATGTATTGATTTTTTGTTGTCTATTTCATCTAATGCAATCTTCGTGGCTCTGAAAACAGAGCCAAGGCTTATCTAACCTTTATCATAACAAAATTAAACGTTAAATTATATACAAAAATATTAATTGTACTAAACTTGTTCCTCCAGAAAATGTTCCAGCAGCTTTTGATGACTTAAATGACAATAGACCAAGCTGTCTCAAAATTTAATTTGATCGGTAACTTGTTTAGGCCATTTGAATAAATATTTGGAGGGTGAGAATCGATTAATTCCTGGAAGGCAATTTCCTTCCCATAAAAAAGTTGTTCAAATTAAGGAAACAATGATAGTCAGTTTGGGCTAGGTCTGTTGAATATGGAGAATGATGCAGACGTTCCAACTCAAGTTCCTGTAGTTTTGGTAGTGTTTGAAGTGTAGTATTTGGTTTTTCATGATCGTGAAGCAAGGTAGGAGTCTATCAATTACAAAACGCAGCTGTGTTTCTTTGAGTTTGCGTATCATATCTTCAAATTGGTTACAGTAAACATCTACTGTAATCGATGAACCAGGTTTTATGAATTCATAATGAATTACACCTGCTGCAGACAACTAAACACTCAACATCAACTTCCTTTGATGAATGTTGTGCTTTGGAGTGTATTTTAGATCCGTCTTTCGTCACAAATGACGATTTGATTCAAAAGTGATCACATTTATAACGAGAAAGCCTCATCAAGCAAGCATCCAAACGCTTTTGTTTCTGCTTTTCGTTCAACTCATGAGGAATTAACTTATCCAATTTTTTCAATTAACCAGTAAAACGAGGCGAAGTGTGAGGCTGGACTTGACATGCAGACGAACACCTGGAACCGCGTTTTCCCTGACAAAATGGATGAACAAGACCGGCTCCGATAAAAATTAAATTACCGGATTTGGATGGCGCATCATCAAGCAGAATCGGGCCGCCATCTAGCCCACGTGCGATGCAGTTTGAATCGACGCGGTCGTTAACTAAAGTACCGCGAGTCGAGCAGTGATGCGTTCGATCGAGCTCGATAAGTTGGCAAAACGTGCAGAATCTCACGTTCGCTCCTATGTTGCGAAAATAGATTTTGAAATTCTTCGGTGCCGCTAATTCCCCTAAATACGCGTGCTCATCGAGTTTAAATAAAACTCCAATGGAACTGGTGGAGGTTGAGAAATAACCGCTTTGAAATAATTCGGTAAGACATCTCTCGCTAATTAATTTTTATCGATAATTCGTTTTAATTTCAATGGGAACGTGAGTGAGTTCGATTCAGATACATTCATTCGCAAGATAAATAATATTCAAATTCGAGTATAATTCAAACAACGAAAGATTTTTTTGTTAAATTATTTAAACACAATTTGATAATTATAAATAGTTTTCTCTAAGTATTTTTTATTTCTCTTGGAAACATTATTTGCAATTTCAACACCGTGTGCATAAGAAAATATATACATATATTTTTATTTTGATGAAAAAAATTTAAACTGTGATTTACTAAATCACTGCAACCAGTTTGAGACAAATGATTCGATTGTTTAACTTGATATCTTAACTTGAAGACTCTAGATTAAATTTAACATTGACTTTTAAGATTTAAGAATTAAAAATTAGATTTTCAAATAAGTTAAAAAGTACCTTTTAAAAAAACCACGCTTATATTTTATCAATTGTATTTTAACACGAATAATTATCGTACATCAACTTGCTGATTGTCGATTTTATTCTGTTTTTTTTAATCATTCATGATTGGATTCACCCATTAGTTGGTAAATAGCTGTCTTGGTAAATTATTAAAATGAAATTATAAATGAATAAGTTCGCAAAATAAGTTGGAGAAAAGTAGGAGAAATGATGACTAAAAGATTTATAACAAACTTAGCAAATAAATATAACATAATTTATAAATTGAGCAATAATGTTTTTTATATTTTTATATTTTATTGTTCTTTTATGAAATTTAAATAACCAAGAAAAATTTTTGTGGGATTTTTTTTATTTTTATTCTGTGTCAATTTTGATTTTAACGGATATCATCAAATAGTATGAGTCATAATATTAAATAGTATGACTAAAAAATTTTTAGTTTTGGTCATACTATTTGATTAGTCGTACTATTTGATGTTTTCAAAAATATTTTAAATAAAAATAACAAAATAATATATATATATATATATATATATATATACTACAATTCGATATGTATCAGAAAAATAGGTATAAAATACCATCCGTAAATAGAATGTTCATTAAAATAAAAGTTAAAAAAATATTTTTTGGGAAAATTAAACAAAAAATTAAAATGTTAAAATCAAACGAAGCGAATATATATATATATATATATATATATATATATATATGTATAAATCGTATTTTTTTTATCAAAATTAATAATTTATTGTAACCACAATGATTATTTATAAAAAAATAAGTTATTAATTCATGTAATTTGTTATTTTTAGGTTTTTAAATTGTAAAATCCATCAAATTGATCGTTTTTAAAAATTTTAAATATTAAGAAAAATAATATAATTTGAAAGAATTGAATGAAATTATCATATTTTATGGTTGTTACTGTTTAATAAATGTTTATATATTTTTCATTGTTTCGATGATTCTTCCTCCTCGTTGAAAGACTCTTGAAATATGAAAAAAGCTGCTTGAAAAAAGCTCTCAGGTTTCGAGAATCGGTTATTTCTTCTTGACAGCGAAACAAGAGGGGAAAATTCCCAACCCACATAACCAAATGATACTGATAATCATCATAATAAATGCTTTCAAATTTTAGTTAATTGTTTTATATTATCTTCATCCATTATTTACAATGTACTATTGACTTGCTCTACAAAATTAAAATGACAAAATGCAGCTTCAATTATTATTGTTGGTTAAAAAGAGATATTTTACACACGGAAACTGACATGAGACGGCGACATTCTATTTGCTTTGTTTCCAAACAAACATTACCAACAATTGTTAAAATAAAACAAATATTTATTGGATTTTTTGAGGAATATTTTAAATTGTTTGAATGTGTAAATGTATGGATGCTGTATGTTGATTTAAGTATGTTGAACTTAGAATGGTGATTCTCCACCCAGATGGAAATTGGTATTTTTTGTATTTACAGTGACTATTCGAACATAATTAAAACAATAATTTGATAAGTTTATATTTTTAAAATTAATAATTAAAATTAAGTTTAATATTTTTTAAAAAAAGAAAAGCATTTAATTAGATATAAATAAAACTAATAAAATTTAAATTAAATCCATTTTAAACAATTCGATAACATTTCTATTATTTTGATTTTTTATTAAAAAAATTGTTAAAATTATTGTTTTTAATTAAGATTTTTAGAAATTAAATATTTTAAAAGGATTTAGAAAAATTATTCGAATAATCATGATTAAAAATAGAAATTAAAAAACCGATTAGAACAATGTCAAACGGTGAACGATCTTCCGAGATTTGTGATGACTCAAATGTGATAATAATAAAAATTCAAATGAAACTTGTCTCAATGTTTTTAATATTTAAAAAAAACTGTTTGTGGTGCTCCGGTCAAACGGCCGAAATAAGAAAAATGATTTCTTTTATATTTAAATTTACTTATGAAATAATAATCATGTGCACAAAATTTGAATTCGATTTGTGAATTATACAAAATAAATGGTTGTTTCTTGTCACACATTTTATCTTATTCTTTTTTAATTCGAATAAAAAAAATGAAAGCGATCCGCATCGCAAGGACTCGACCGACCGTACCGCCACACATCTCGGTGGCGCACGGCGGAGCTCCGCGACCGCATCAATACATCTGGATTGCGGATTGATGAGCCGACAAGACAATCTGTGGCTTAAAGTGGATCTGGCAGTCACTAGACCGGTAACGCAGTACGGGAAGCCACGGCCGACCGAGTGGGGGTTCCTTACTCAACAAGGCGCCTGCTGGGAGAAACTCGGTCCGATCGGCGTCCACCGAACTGGCCGATCAATCTCATCATCCGGCATCTTCCTGCAACTCGTTTTGGCAGCCGGCACCGCACTGCTTAATAATAATCTTTAACCCCTTAACTTTCCCTAACACGAGAGGAAATTGTGTACCTACAGCAGACTAAAGTCCATAAATGTGTTATCGTGTTCGGAATTTTTTTTAATTTCACATAAATTGGTAAATAAATATATTTATTTTCTAAGCAATGAAAAAATTGATTTCCCGAAAAATAATGTGACAATTTTTGATCCTTCATACAAATAAGTTTGCCAGGAAAAAGTTTATAGAGACCTTTTTGAATTAAATATACATTATTCTAGCATAAAATGAGTCTGGAAAGAGACATATTTTTTCAGATATTTTCTATGATTAATGAAAACAAAAGTAAACTAAATAAATAATGACTCTCCTTTGTTGTCTCATTAAATGATAAAAGAATTTACTTTTAAATAATTATTCAAATGTCTGGACTGAATTAATAATTAATTTAATAAGGACAATAATAATAATTTTATATTAATATATAAATAAAAATTATCAACTAAAATTATCATTAAATTGTTTCAATTATAATAAATTTGATAATTATACCATACGTTTATTAGATATTAATTTTGAGTGACCGGAGTTTTCAAAAGAGGGCTTTTCCACAAGAAGCTCTTCGCACCGCGCATTTATTATTGATTCGCGTGAACGCTAATTTGATATTTTTGAGAAATAATTCTGTTAAAGCTTTTTAAAAATATTGATTATTGTATATGTTTTGAAATTTCGCATTCCATCAACAGCAATTATAATTTAATATTTATAAATTTTATTTTTAGTTTATTTTAATTATTAAGATACTATTGAGTAATAATGACTAAACGTCTTTTTAAATTAGTTAAAGATTTTAAGGTTTGAAACGGCTTTATTTTGTTCATTTTGAATGTTTATTAATAGTTTGAAGCGAGTTCTTCCCGGACCCTTGATGTGGTCATCAATCGGGCGGTGGTAGCAGAGCTGCTCGGCGAAAGAAATTGTGGGAGCGTTAATGTTGAATGCTGGGCTCATAGGAGCATTGGTTCACTATTTCGCATAAATTTAAGCAGAAATATTCTGTTTGAAAATTTGAACGCTAATTGTCTCTGTAAATAATCCTCTTTGCGATATTTCTTTATAATTGTTGAAATTATAATCTACATTCGCATATGTATACAAAACAACTTTTTGTATTATTCTAACTATATTTATATGTTTATTTGATATATAGTATATATCTTATTATTTAATTATTCATTTACAAAAATATTCAAATTATTTATACAAATATAATTAAGTTTTTTTAGTCATCTGTGATTTTTTTATGTAAATATGTATTTTTTTTTATTTTTATTCTTTTTTTTCATTTGTTTGTGATAATGTATTTATTTTTGTTAAATTATCATCATAGCGATATGTCATTATGATGATAGAAATTAAATTTTGAATTGTGATCGATAATTCGATCATTAATTTGTAAATAATAATTTAGAATACGGTTTATTACAACCGTTTAACTGAAATACTTTTTTTTGTTAAGACTGTTTATCCGACATTATTTTCCAATCTACAGCCGATTATTTGAAATATTATTTTTATCCTCAAACAATCAACTAAATTATCATATTATTTTTGCTTTAACACCGAAGTGTATTATTTAAAATATCATTATTCCTAAAATCGCGAGAATTTTAGTGATCGATCACTTAACTCCTATATTTGACTCTATCAGTGTTCCTGTGAAAGAGTTATAATCTATTTGAAAGACAGACTATAATTTTCTGAGTATTGTGGTTAGATTTTATTATTTGTTGTTCTAATGATTTCTTTTATCATATCTTGATTAGGGTTATTCAGTTAAAATACATTTTACTAGTATTAAGTATTATCCTGATCTCGAATATATTTTTTAATAACTTTAAAGAAAATAAAATAAATATAGTAATTTCTATAAAAAAATCCTTTAATCTCTTTATAACGTGATCCTATTTGTAGATTGAATTAAGCTAACTCACCATTTAAGTTCACTTTTATCGGTTTGTTAGTTTATTTTAAGCATCGACTGTTGACATTGCTCGGAAAATGTGGTCAGACTGAATTCACTCGTCTATGGATGCATCTTCTCATTCAACAGGATATTAGGTGGTTTTCTGTCTCTGTGAACGTTTTCTTGCTCTAGGTAGAGGAGATCCTTGCTGATGCTGTTCATGTGACCCAGTCAAAAACCCTGGAGTCCGCACTGGTCAATGAAGTCGGCTAGAGACCGATTGAAGAATAGCTCTATGATTATGTGCACGTCGCCGACTACTGGGTTGATGGTGACATTGTGCAGTTGAAAGACGTACTTGCAGTACATTCGCTAATGGACCGCAATCTCTCAATTGAACAGTTCCTTTTTTGACTTGTATATACTATGCAGAATGAATTTCAATGCCAGTATAATGGTTTCGTTGGTCGAGTTGTCTTGCCGATCGATCTCAAAATACTGATCCTTTTTTAAGAGTTCGTTTAAGAACAATTTTGTTATAATTAATAATTTCCAATAACTTAGTGCTTTTCATTTTTGAAAATAAAAAAACAAACGATGAGACGAAAAATTCAATAATCCAAGGAGACAGGGTATTATCAATTTTTCAAGGATCAAATTTTATTTGAAAAGAATTCATTTTATTTTAATTCAACAAAAAACTTCTTTTTAACCACAATTGTTTACAAGGTTACTTTTTATTATTCATTTTGGAACAACGCATTTAACCCTTTAAAGGTACCATTAAACATTTCTTTCTCCAAGTTAATACTTCTGTTTGTTTGAAAGGTCGATTATTATTTTATAAAATAATAATTAATATTTACGATAAAGTAAAGGGATCCTTTTAATGAAGAGAAATTATTAAACAAGAAATACGGGGATTATTTGAGTATTAAAAATTGTTTTTTTTATTATTATTAAAAGAAAAAAAAGCGTCACCAATTTATTTTAATAGAAGAAAGTAAATTGAAATCGATAAAATGCAGCTCAAAATGTCCCTAATTAAGACTAACGGTAAGAAGTATTTTTCTACAAGTCTGAAGTTTGTAAAATTCGTGTAAGGAAACAAAAATAAGGAAACAGCAAAGAGAATTGAGGCAGAAGAGAACTCCTTCGTTCTTTCCCATGCTTGTCTCTCCTAATCTTCTTCAACCTGAAGATCTGATGTGGTACAGTTTCAAGGTAAAATGAACCCATTGAAGTAACTGAAAATGCCAAGTTAGACATTTCCTAATCCCATCAAAGATAAGAACATTTTTCCTCAATTAATTACGTAAAATTTCTGTTAAAAGTAATCAGTGGTAAATTGTCAGCATCAATCTCAATTTACAATTAAATTGTTTTCATTTCACTATTTCCATTGATTAAAATGAAATTCTCTTTTATTAAGAAAATTAAGATTGAAACAGAAGGAAAAAAATATTTAATTTTTAATTATTTTATTGATTTTTATTTTTTCAAAATTCGTATTTTTTCAAAAAAATGTATTATAAAAAAATTTTAAAAAATCATAAATATTTAAATTTTGATTTTAAAGAGATTTAAAAATTGTTTTTAATTAAAAGAAAATTAAATATAAAATAAGAAAACTAGCCATAATTTTCTCAAAATAAAACAATTATTTTAAATTTTAAATTAATTATTTTTTTCCTTTTGAAAATAAATCGATTATTTAATCAGAAAAAAATAGAATAAAAACAAAAATATTTTAATATTTTTTTCATTAAAATAAAATTGTACTTAAAAATTGAATTATGAAAAATTGATTTTTTTTAATTGTTAAAATTTATCTATTTTGTCACTTCTAAATAATGATTTTTTAAATTAAAAATTATAAAAATTGATTTTATTATTCTGAATTTTTTAAAATGAAATTTAAATCAATAAATTTTAAAATTTCAATTAATTTTTTGTTTTTTTCGTAAAGTCTGACTAGAGAATCTGTACAATGGTCATTTAATAAATAAATAAAATATAATTTGTCGAATTTATCATTGATAGAAGAAATAAGCGGTGTGAGGAATATTTTTGAATGGAGTTTATTGTGTGTTGTTTGGTATGTTGTTTCAGGATTGTGTTTCTCCCACCCAGATGGAAGATTGATATCTTAAATCATAGGTTCCCAAACTTTTTTGGCCTACCGCCCCCTTTCTAGAAAAAATATTACTTAGCGCCCCCTGAAAACTAATTTCGAGGAAAATTAATTAATAAAATTAAATTAATTAAATAAATTAGAAATTAATAAAATTTTTTTTGAATCAACTTAGAGAAAGTAGATCGGTATCAGCAGTGATGAGCTATGATATTTTTAAGAAAGGGCTCGCTCTTATTTTTTCTCGAGAATTGTATGAACTAGTACTCTAGCAATGTGTCACTGCGACTGACATAAAAAAACAAAACAATTTTAATTAAATGGTTTATTTGATAGAAAAAAACAACAATATTATATGAAACCATTTATTGAACTCAGAATAGAATGTAATACAAAAAAGTTAAAAGATTCGAAATCATTTTAATGAGAAGGATGAACCTGGTGTGCTGCTACCAATTTAGTAATCGTCGGCTCTATTTTTATCAGCAGTAATCTTAAATCACCGCGATTGACTATTTGTAATTGGTTTCTTTTTTTGTTAATAAATTGGTTACCTCACTGAATCCACGTTCCACTAAATATGATGAAGGAAATGCAATTAAAAACTTTTGAATTACAGCACGATTTTTTTTTAATTTATTTCACGTTTCAATTCACCACCTAACTATTATTATTCAAACAAAATCACTATTATCACACAGAAACAATTATTATATATCCTAATGTTTTTTTAATTGAGGAACCAAAACTTTACTTGTTTTAAAATTTTTTTTATTCAAATTTTTTTTAACTTTAATTAATTAATTTATTCTTTTTCGATTTTATTCCATTTTATTTCCAATGTATTCATTTCCATTTTAATCCCTAACAATCACATAAATCAATTTTTCTAAATCTTCTCTTCTTTCTTTTATACTATCACCGCCCCCTTACAGATATTCATCGCCCCCAAATGCCGTCTGTGGCCATCACCGTTCCCCCTGGATTGCTGCAGCGCCCACTACAAATATTTAAGAATATTTTAAAATGTCGAGTTGTTTAATCAATTATTAAAATTTAAATAATCACTTTGAACTTAAACTAATATTTCATAAATAATATTTTAATAATATTTTCTTAAAATAAATAAAAATTATTTTAAATTTAAAGAATAAATTATTTTTGTAATAATTAAATTGTAATTTAAATTTGTTTGAATAATAAGAGGTTAAAGTATATTAGTAAAGATTATCAATCAAGAACGATGACGAGCTACGCAAGTTTTACGGAGAATTGTTGTAGTTGCAATTCAAATTGTGATGCAAATAAATGTAAAGAAAACCCAATTAATGTTCCTAATAAGCGGATTGATGGAAATTGTGTACCAAATAATGACGAAGAAAATACATCAAAAAGATCTCATGAATTATTTTTAATTAATGATTTACGTGCTTTCATTTTAGAATCCGGTTTAAAATGAAATAATTAAAGATTAAAACATTAGAAAGAACAGGGCAAATTTCTTAATAAAAATACGGAATTTACATAACAATATTTTATTTTAATCAACAATTAATTTCAAGAGTATAACAGTCATCGTCACCGTTACCAAGAATAAGAAATTTGGGGACGCGACAACGGGCCGCAGGAAACTCGCCGCAAAAATCAATTTTATGAAATAATAATTGTTTTTGAGTAATTGTACGAATTTTTGATTATAATTTTAAAATTAATTTTATTATTGGTCACATTCTTCCGTTACATTTTATTTTTACTTTAAATTTTATGTTTTTTTGTTTACATAAAATTTTTAAATAAATTTGATTTCAATTCCTAATAATTTTTTAAATTATTTAAATTTCGATCAGTGAACTGAAGATTAACTAACTCCTCATAACTTTAATTTTTCTTTATGACTAAACGTTAAAAGAGATAACAATACGAGCTTTAATTTATTAATCCTTAAAATTTTATTTTTGTCATTTTGTTAAAACTTGATTTTTGATCTATGTGAATTAATTAATTAAAATTTTAAAATAATTTCTTAAAACAAAAATAATAATTTTACTACAATCGTAAAATAATTTCTTAAAAAATTATAAACAAAATGACGGAAATTTAAAACTGCAGTAAAATAGGGTTGCCTCCACGTCATGCAAATACGAAAAGTAATCGAAATTGTGCTCAATACATCTCAGACAACGTTCAGGGAGACAGTGTATCCCATTTTTGAAAAAAAATCACGCAGTTTCTTGTCAAACCAATGTAGAAGATCTTCGTTGATATCATGGACAATATGTATACAAATAAGCAAATATAACACAACATTAGGGTAACATTAGACAAATTATGTACAGATGCACGAGTTAAAAAAAACAATTAAAACAAGAAAATACTGAAGAATACAAACAAATCATTAAAATTCCATATTCTGAAG
>MQRK01225416.1:4177-16072 GCA_001938485.1 Girardia tigrina
ATTTAAAAATAAAAAATATCTTTAATGTATCTAAATAATATTAAATATCTTAAAATTAAAAATGTCAAGAAAACAAAAATATTAAATATTTATTTATAAATAAAAATATTTTTAATAATTAATTTTAAAAATTGATTTTGAAAATAAAGTTTAAATAATTTTTTGAAATAAATTTTCAGGATTTTGAAAATAAAATCAAAAAGAATTTAATAGATTAATTTGGGTCGAGATAATTAAATTAAATTAACAGGAAAATTTGTTTTAGAAATGTGAATTGTTATAGTAAAAAATTTTGGTGTTTAAAAAAAATGAATTCTGATATAGACGTTGCAACCACTTCTCACAATGATAATATTGGTGTTTTTTTGACTGTTCCCTATTCTGTGGGTTTCAGGAAATTCAAAAACTCTATTTTGAAACATGATGAAAATAATTTATTAAATTTAAAAATTGTATCTAGATCATCTAAGATAGGAAGTTTGTTTAGTAGTAAATCTATCACTCCAACTGTGTATAATTATTGTGTGTTGTTTGGTATGTTGTTATAGGATTGTGTTTCTCTAACCCAGATGGAAGATTGATATTTTAAATATTTTAAAACGTCGAGTTGTTTAATCAAGTATTAAAATTTAAATAATCATTTTAAAATTAAACTAATATTTCATAAATAATATTTTAATCATATTTTCTTAAAATAAATAAAAATTATTTCAAATTTAAAGTATAAATTATTTTTGTAATAATTAAATTATCATTTAAATTTGTTTTAATAATTATACGTTAAAGAATATTATTAAAGATTATCAATCAAGAACGATGACAAGCTACGCGAGTTTTACGGAAAATTGTTTTAGTGGCAATTCAAATTGTGATATAAATAAATGTAAAGAAAACCCAATCAATGTTCTTAATAGTAACAATGTAATAAATTCGGCTATTTATTAATATACCTCTGTATAAAAACTATTCGATTTTAAATAATCACAACTCGATCAATTATTTTTAAAAATGGATGATTTTTTCACAAACTTACATTAAATATTGTTGGTTATATTTACAAAAGTACTAGAAAAAATGACAAACTACCGAAATATTTTTAAAAATCAAAACGCTTTCAAAAATAAATTTTGTATTTTTTGCAGACATCATTTATTCATTTTCCCAAGGGTTTAAACGCTGATTTAAGTCAAAAACTGGCATGGAATCCTCGGATGATTTATCGAAATTTATTGTTGAATCTACTATCACATCATCCATATCTACCCATTCGCATGTCTCCAATCCTGATGATTCTGAATAAATTCTCTCTCACGCTGACGTAGCACTCGTTTTGTCCTAGTCTTTGCAGCAGGAGAAATCACTTCTCGGGAGTGATTTTTTTATGATTGCTTAATAAAGTAAGGGATGCAAAATATATTTTGCACTTCTTACATGTTCTTGATTGAACTTTGACAGTATTGATAATATGGTGATTCTGGTGATGCAAGATGAAGGCTTTGAAATAGTGAAGTATATTTCAATTTGTTGATATCCATCGATTCCATTTCAATCATTGGAGCATAATGTAGAGGAATTGGGGCCTTCAAAAATCTTGATTTAATGATTTTATGAAATTTACTCCGAATGGTTCCACAGCAATTCTTGTCTAAACATTTTACAATTTGTGTCATGTATTGAGTTGATCGAACGTGTTGGGCAATCCAAGATTCTGATTTGAGAATTAAATCGGAGCTATCGCGATCAATAAATTCAGCAACGGTTTCGTAAGAATCAATGATGACATTTGAGAAAACTTCGCATAATGCTTCTCCAGCAAATTTAAAATTCTTGTATTCTAAATCATGATTTATAATTTTTCCGTTTGAGTCAAGATGGGTACCATAATTATCATGTGGAAGAATGAGTCCTGACAGTTGTTTTGAAAGAGGAGCCATTCAACGTTCTACTGGATTGAATGCACTGCGATGGCGTGCATTAGTAGATATGAAGATCGCATCAAGGCTACGTTCGATGAAATGATGTATAGCTGTTTCAATTACTTTTTGATAACGCGGATACCACCATCAACTAAAATTATCATTACAGGTTTTTGTAAATTATTTTCACCGAAAAGCAATCGTTTGAACTGATCAACGTCATATAAACGCTCAAAATCTTTAGCATGCGAATATGCGGTCGAATGAGAATGCTTTCCTGATCTTACAGCGATGTATGTAGGACCAGAATATTGAACTGAATTTGGATCACCAAAACCGTTAATGTAGCATAAACTGAAGGTTTCAACTTGTGTTGTTGAGCAATAACCCAATCATGATCAGAAAGTGTGACTCGATATTCCATGTTCATCAACAACGGCGCTTGACAATTAGCTGCAGGTAAACCAATCGGTACTTTTGCCTTATCGTCTTGACTAATGATCACTACTTCCTCAGGACCTAAAAATGATGCAAGCTCACGGAGATTATTGTAAGTAGCTGTGCAAAAAACAGAATCCGGGTGACTTTTATGATTATCTCGCAAGGCCTTGATTAAGCGAACTGGAACTGTTCGCACATGTTTTTACCATCAATAGAACGAGAGTTTCTTTGTTGAAGATAATAATACACCGTTGATCTACCAATTTCAAAACCTTCTTGTCTCAGGGCATCAGTAAGCTCACTTAAAGTCTTGATAGTTCTTAAAATTTTACATTGACGTTTTTCATCAGCAGCTGCACCTAAAGTAGCTATTTTTATGATTGTGGTGAGTAGTTCAGGCTGTTTATCCGTAATATCAGGTTTTCCCTTTCTAGACCGAATCAACATTTTTGAAGAAATTTCTGGATACTCTGTTAAAATGTCATCATTCAAGCGTTTTCTTTGAGCTCGAAATTCCTTTTGTCGTTTCTGGTTGTCCTGAGCATTTTTTAGTTAATTTCTTATTCCTTTAGCTTCAGTTTTAGAGATTTAAAATTGACTTGATTATCAAAAGTTAATAAATCAGCATTATCTCTAAGTGAATATCCAGCAATGTCGACTCTTTACAATTGAAATCTGTTGACTGATAGCGTTTTGTTTGGGACATTCTAGAAAATTAGTAATTGGAATAGTGTTAGACGATTCTTGTGTTATAGACTCAGCCGTAGAAATATATTTCGATCGATCATTGCTTGTTGAAGGCAAACTGGTTTCTTTGCTAGCACTAAATGTAAAGAACGACATCAATGAACATTTTCCCTTTGAATCAATTGAGATGGGAATTGAGTCCCATCCCACCAGATTTATTATTATTATCTATTTAAATTATATTTCTAACCTCTACCTCTTTTACACCAACTTCCCCTAGTCTGATTGACCTGAAATTTTCTAAAAAAATTTCGATGAAACCACCTGAATCAGGTAAAAAAATAATATTTAAATGGTAATAGTTAAATCTCCAGGTATCACTTCAGGATTCATAATATCAACAAGTAGAATTTATTTAATATTTACAATCTTTTAGAATACTTAAACAAATTAATAATCACAACTTTCCCCTCTTTTATAATTCGTTATTTACTTTCTTAATCCACTCAATTCTTCGACGAATTATGTTTCCATCTTTCAGATTCTGTAGTTCCAATTGGTGTGGCGATATGTCTTAAAATTTGGTACGGTCCATCGAATGGGAAAGTGTCCTTTCTCAGTTTTGTAGGATCTTGTTTTACTAATTTAGGATCTCTAAATTTTCTCTTACCTTCATCTTGATCACGTTGCTCTCTTCCGTTTTAGCTATTCCTTCTGCAGAATGTAAGTTTATTTTTCTACCAAACACAACTTCGAAGGCGAATAACCGGTCGTACTTTGAACTGTGGCATTTAGGCAGAATTATATCTTTGGAACTATTTGCCATCATGATCGTTTGTCTGTGTCTCCTCTGCTTGTTACTATCATGTCTCTCACTGTTCGAATAGTTCTTTCTGCCAACCCCTTTGATTGATGTTGAAATGGGCTACTAAATCTTTGTTCGATTCCAAATTTCCTGCAAAATCTTTAAATTTTCCACCAGTAAAACATTTTCCATTGTCTGTTAATATTGTTTTTGGCTTCCCATATCTATATATCAACACGCATTAAACTATGGTGTCTTCGTTTTGAGTTCTAATCTCTGTCAAAGAGACCAATTTCGAAAACTGGTCCACCATGACTAATAGATATGGGTACATGCTATTATTGTCACCCATATATGCGATATCCATCACGACTTGCTCTAAAAACTCGTCACTTCTTATTGGAATCAACTTCTCTTTTGTTTTTTCACTTGGAATTTTTCTTTGTATACATTCCTGACATTCTCCTATAACGATTTGTACCTCTTTCGCTAAATCTGGTAGCATAAAATGATTTTGGATATACTTCTTTGACTTTTTGATACCTACATGACATAAATCTCTGTGTATTTTCCTGATGAAATCTCTTCTAATTTACTACGGAACCAATGGTAACCCACAATTTCCTTCTTGCCTACCCCATAACCCATTCTGATAAACTAGTTGGTCCTTTAGTTGTAGTAACTCATTGGTGATTTCATTATTTTCACCCTCTGCCATCTGTATTTGTTTCAACTGGTTCAACTCTGAGTACTTTTCTTGTTCGTCTTTTATCCATTGACTTGTATACTGAATCACCGCTGTATTGATGTGTTTCATCCTTGCTTTTTTTGATTTTGGTTCTTCGTGTTTTGTTTCACATTGTGCACAAACGTCGTTGTATAGCCGTGATAATCCATCTGCATTTCCATGTTCGTCACCTTTTCTATACTTCAAATCAAAGTCAAAATCCGCCATGTTTGCTAACCATGTCTGGAATTGAGGAGTTATTGGTTTTGTAGTACTCTTCATATAAACCAGTGCTTTATGATCAGTTCTTGCTGTAAATCGCTTACCATATAAATATTGCTTGAAATGTAACATGAACTCTTGTAAAGCTAATGGTTCCTTTCTTATCACACAGTACCATTTTTCATGTGTGGTTAAAGTCCTCTATGCATACGCGATTACTACTTCTTTCTCTTCTGATACCTGACTTAGAACTGCTCCTATCGATCCGGATGATGCATCTGTGTCTAATATGAAATTATTATTCGGGTTAACAAATGCTAATATTGGTGCATCACATAGCTTTTGCTTCAATTCGTTAAAACTTCTGTCGCACTCGTCTGAACAAAATATTTCTTTACATTTTCCGCTACATGTACTGTGCAAAGGTGCTGCTAATTCGGCGTAATTCTTGATAAATCGTCAATAGTAGTTACACAGACCTAGAACTGCTCATAAAATTCGAGTACACTTTGGAATCGGAAAATTTTGAATTTCTGCAACTTTCAATTTATTTGTTGAGATACCTTCTTTGTTAATTGTATGTCCCAGAAATACCAGCTCCCACACTCCAAATTTGCATTTCCCTGGATTGACTTTTAAACCTGCTTTCTTCAGTCTATTCAATACTTCTTCTTATAGTCTCATATGATACTTCATTGATTTTGAGTAAATTAAGACATCATCTAGGTATATTACTACATCAGAGAATAGTAAATTTTCAAATAATGAATTCATTATTCTCTAACGTTCCGAGTGCTGTTAAAAGTCCAAACGGTATACGGTTAAAACAATACTTATGTGTTCTTGTGCAAAACTCAGTCTTTTATTGAAAACTTTCATCCAATGCTACTTGATGGTATGCTTTGCCTAAATCTATACTGGAAAAAATTCTAGAGCCACCCAGAGCATCCATTAACATTTGGCTGTCTGGCATTGAAAAGGAAACTTACTTTGATACATCATTCAATTTTCTGAAATCTAAACAAATTCGAATACCTCCATCTTTCTTTGGCGTAATGACTAACATTCACTTTTACATTTCCGAATTATTCCTGCCTTTTCTAATCCTTTCAGAAATCCTTCGATTTGACTTTCTAAATGAATCGATTGCCTTCTTGGATTCAGAAAAATCGGTTTACCTTCTGTTTCAATTTTATGAACCACAATATCCGTAAATCCTAAATCGTTTTCATGTTTCATGAACACATCATCATATCGTTTCACAAGGTCTTCCAGTCGTTTGTTTTGCTCTTGCAGTTTCATTGCTTTCTCCACTATCACAATTGACTTCTTGGTAGTTTTTTCAAGTTTGATTCCGAATTTATGCATGACATTAATACCTCCAATGACTGCCGATCGGATTGCTTTCACCACTAAAAAATCTACCACATGGTACTCTTCTTTCCATTTCAACTTAACTGTCATTTTTCCCAAATACTTATGGCCTTCTGAAAACGCTCCATTTAGTATAATTGGGCTCTTTTCTAATCTGGGTTGTCCGATTTCCAACCAAACCTTCTCACTAATAACTGAAACACCCGCTCCACTATCCCACAACATTAATACATTATGATTGTTCAGCTTAACATCGCTCCACCATCTACCATCTGATCCCTCTACTATCTCTGCAATTCGATTTTTTGAATATTTTATGCCGACTCCACAGACGAAATGCTCACCATGGAGTCTCTGGCATTTAAATCATCTTCATATTCATCTTTATATGATTCCACGTTTTCTTCATTGTACACATCTTTGATGCATACTACATTAACATTATTAATATGATTACAGTTTCTGAACCCATGTCCAGTTTTCCCACAGATTAAACAACGATTATATAAACGACAATCTGTCCTCAAATGCCCATGTTTTTCACAACAATAACAATCCCCTCTGGTTAAATGCTCCTCTTCTGGAGTTGGAAGTCTCTTTATTTTGCAATATAACTTCCTTGCTTCGTACCAAGCCGAATGCACCGGGCGATTATATTGTTGTTTATCTTCTGACATTCTACTGGATCCTTTCTCATTACTTTTATTAAATCTTTCCGATTGTATTCTACGTTCCGTTCTTAATACTGGTTGTCTATCGTTTGTTTCATTCAATCGAGCTGTATTTCTTCTATGTTCAGGATTCTCATATCTTCTAAATGATGTTTTTCTTTCTTTACCATTTCTGCATACGATGTTTTGACGGTTAAAACATCATTTCTTTCTTCTTTTGATATGTTGTCCTCATAAATCTTAGCTTCCGTTCTCATTTCGTCCACCGAGATGTTTGGTTTGAAAACAAATCTATCCTTCAGAACTTCGGATTTTATCCGCTTTTTCAAAAGTTCATTCAAAATTTCTTCATCGCTGTGTTTTCTTAAATTTTCAATTGCTTTCAGAACCCTTAATTCGAATGTTTAGAATCTTTCATTCTCACCTTGACAAATTTGGCTTAGTTTGTCCAATTTTTCCAACAGCGGTACTTTCTTTATAAATGTTTTCTTTAACCAACTTTTGGATTCCACATCTGACATTGGTTTCTTACCCTCTTCTGTTGCATTCCCCCAAAGAATTTTCGCTTCGTCTATCAACAAATAGTTACACATTTCCGAGAATGTTAACCCAAAAAATTCTGAGCATTGGCATATGTCTCTATACCATATTTGACCTTCTTCAGAATCCACTCCATTGTACTCCTTCATTTTCTTCTCGAGGGTTTCCTTAAAGATTGATGGTAGTTCTAGTTTAGGAAGCCTCAAAATTTTTATTGGAACACCAGCGTGGTCGCCAGTTAAATCTCCAGGTTTCACTTCAGGATTCATAATATTAACAAGTAGAATTTATTTAATATTTACAATCTTTTTATAATACTTAAACAAATTAATAATCACAACTGTAATTGTGCATTAAAAAAATTTATAACCATAATAATAAGCTTAATGAAAAAAATAAAATATCAAATTATGATAGCAATTTGAGTGAGTATTTACCACTCATGAAAAAAATATTTAAAAACTTAGTAAATCGTTGTTACATTCTTTTATTTATTTTTAACAATTTCGGTAATAGTTTCTTGAATCACGAATATCGGTCAAGTCATGATTATATATATATATATATATATATATATATATATATATGTGTATATATATAATTTAAATTTAATTACTTATGATACAAAATTTGTATTATTCCAGTAAGGTCGATATTTACGCTAATGAGATTCTTGGTAGAATTCTCGCTCACCGATGTTTACAGTCTGGTATTCAATCTGTGGTTTTCGATTTGCAAAATTACTCAAATCAATCAGAAAAGGCATGACCCCATCATTATTAAAACTAATTGAATAATTATTCCATAATTGGTGATAAATGTAGGTGAAAGCTTTTATATCGGCCTTAACTAATTCTGGTATCTCGTTAACGGAACCGGACTCCGTGGAAAAACCGTGTTTACTTGGGGTTGATTATGATTCACTTGATAAAGAAGAGCATCTACGGATTACGAATACAAAATTGATAGAAAATCTGAAAGTAACAAGGGATTGGAATAAAAAATCTACGCATTTTATTGGAATGAAATTCAGACCCAATGAAAAACGAGAGTCGAGGCAAATGGTGAGGTCAATTTAATCAAATCAAAGGTATTCTGTCGTCTGTTCTAGACCTACAAAAAGGTGACCGACGGATGGTGGTGGGATTCCTATTACTCTAAGTTAATCCATCCTAGTGATCTCCCTCACTGGCACGAGAAGGCTGCTTGTAAAAAGAAGCCCGTTACAGTCGATGATTATTTACCGGAGCTTGGGATTCGTTACTCCTTGACGGGGCACAAATCTGAGTAACTTTTGCGTATCGGGAATATATGATTCTGTCTCGCAATGAGGTTATTAATATTACTCACGTGTTTGTGTTTCCGTTGAGATTGCGTTCCGTTGTTATTAGCAACCATTTCATTTGTCATTGATTTCATTTTATTATGTGTTGATTAATTTTCAAGGCTCGTACAATGCGTTAATAGAACGTAGGGACGAACAGTCTCAATGAATTAGCAGAACATAATCAATTTAAATATTAAGTATCTGATAGAACACGCACTTTCAAAAACTTGATTTAATTAATAAGGACGAATTTATTTACCCAATGTTTTTGGTAAAATCAATAATGTTTTTAAAACAGTAAAATTGTTGTTGTAAAAATACAGGGTGACCAGGAAGTTTTTCTGATATTTACTAATTCGCATAGAAATATTTCATACACGTTTTCTTTCAGTTAAAGACATTTTTAAAATCCCACGATGAGATATGGATGACCGACTATGATGTACTCAATTCTCATTCACTTTCATAATTGATCGTTAAATATTTACTTAAGCAGCAGTTGTTTAACTGTGGCACTGGTTTTGCAATATTATAAAGTCTAATCACTCATCATCGATCGACATGTCTCCTTATTAACTCATAAGTTAAGTTCATATGAAAAAAATTTTATAATCAACAGTATGTTTACGTAGAAAGTATATTCTAACAATATTAAAATTAATCGGGATAGACAGGAAAATAAACGATTTATTTTATGTCTAGTTAACAAATTCTGTCATTTTACAACCACTGAAAAACACGTTATTTTGTATTTAATGTTAAACAATAAATTGTGATGAAATAGTTTTAATATGAAATTGATTTCACTATCCTTCAATTAAAGATACAAACTATGTCTCAATATGTTCATTTCACTCCCATCGAAATTTAAAAGGAATGACACGTAAACTGCAAAGCTGTTGTCAAATAGACAACTTCACCACCTGGAGTCGTGCAAGGAGCGGCAGACCATAAAAAATGACTATTGATCAAGCAAATTATTGACGCATAATTATTACGATTGCAAACGATCACAGTCATTTCCTCCCTTTCCCCCTCGCATTCTGACGCTGAATGATATGCAATTATTTCAGGTGAGTTATACTGATTGCGAATCTTGCAATCATGTCCTTACCACCCCCCCTTTTTCCTCCTTCCTGTAAACCGGGATAGAGACAAATGGTTAATACAGACTTCCCGAGAACGTCGGACTGGGTATGCAACCAACCCAGTATATATACAGTGCACATCCTGACGGCAAGACACACAATTTTTTTCCAGTTGCACAAAATACGATTAGGGTCTTTCTTTTCTGACTATTCATACAACTTTGCACAATTTCCTTTACCCTTTTTCTTATATCTTCCATATCGAAATAATCTTTCAAATAATAATAAACTTTCTTGCTACCAGCGTGACACAGCATCTTGTGTATTTCTTCACAAATTCAGTCCTTTAACCTTTCGGAATCCAGTTATTTGTTATCCATTGCCGTTACGATATTATCTTTCTGTAACAATTTCTTTGTTTTCCCAGTTCTGATATCTGATCTAATCTGTTTTATCTCGTCATTGTCTTTCTGACATTTGAATCCTTTGGATTAATTGTCTAACACTACGATTCTTGTTTTAACTTTACCCTTCTTAGCTTCCTCATGTATAGTTTGAAATTATAGTTTGAAACACACATTTCACAAGAATTTCTCGACATTGCATCGGCGTTTGAGTGTTTTTCACCTTTCCGGTATTACATTGTCATATCCAACCCACTTAGAAAATTTATCCAAGTTTGAAATTGCGGAGTGATTGGGTTCTTTGTCGTCATCATAAAGGTAATGGCTTTATGATCCGTTCTTTATAGAAATTTCTTGCCGTACAGGTAGTGCTTGAAGTGTTGTGTAAAATAGTAGATTGCCAGCAGTTCTTTTCTCGTAATACAATATCCCAATTCATGTTTGTTCATCTCGTGGGATCCATATGCAATCACTCTTTCTCTTTCATATATATCTTTCTGTGATAGCACCGCGACAATGGTGTCAAATCTAGCATCCGTGTCCAATATGAATTCTTTTCCGAAATCTGGGTATGCTAGTATTGGTGTATTGATCATCTTTTCCTTTAATTTTTGAAACGCTTCGTTGCATTTTTCCGTCTATATTAGCTTTTTTTCTTTATTCTTTCCGCATAGTCCTTCCAATACTTTTGAATACTTTGCATAATCTTTTAAGAATTTCCTGTAATAGTTCGTTAAACCTAAAAAGCTTCTCAAATGTTTTACACATGAAGGATTCTTAAACTTGCTAATCGCATCGATCTTTGTATGATATGTTTCTATGCCACCTCTGCTGATCATATATCCCAAAATCTTTGTCTTTTCAAACAAAAAGTGACATTTATCTGGATTAATTCTCAGACCCGATTGTTTTATTTTGCTAAATACGTGTTCAATTTGTTTGAGGTGTTCCTCCTTGTCTTTTGCGAAAATTAATATATCGTATGAATACCCAACTACCTCTTTCCAATTTAATTCACCAAAAACTCTTACCATCAGTTCTTGAAACGTTTCTGGTGCCACCGAAATTCCAAATGGCATTCTCTTGAAACAGTAGTGGACATCCTTTGTTGAAAATGCTGTTTTGATATATCTTCAAGTTCTACTTGATGGTATGCGTTTCCTAAATCGATTGTGCTAAAATACTTTGCTCCATTTAGTGTATTCAACATTTCCTCAACGTTTGGCATTCGGAATGCAGGTCCAACGGTGATTTTATTCAATTGCCGAAAATCTACACACACTCGAATATCCTGTTCCTCCTTTTTCCAAACACAAACTAGAGGGAAATTCCACGGTGAACTGCATTTCTCTATAATATCGTTTTCTTCATAATTTCGAATAATATCGTCCAGTTTTTCCTCGAAATGTTTTGGTTGTCGATAAGGTTTCACTAAAACTGCTTCTCCATGCGTTTTGATCTTGTGTTTGGTCAGTGACGTCCTTGCAATATCTCATTTGTCGACCATAAATATTGATTTAAATTGTGTTAAAAGTTCCATTAGTTGGTTGTCAATTTTGTTTTCAAACAGCTCCTTTATTCTCCTCAATCTATCCCCGTCTGATGGATTGTCTCATATTACCAGTAACTCATTAGTATTTGATGGTTCTCTCTTTAACTTAATCCTGAATTTGTCCAAGAAATCTATTCCTGC
>MQRK01225422.1:4406-15658 GCA_001938485.1 Girardia tigrina
TATATATATATATATATATATCAACATACGCGCGTAAATCTCTAATTTATTTTTAAATTATCCAAACGTTAAAGATTTTTGAGTATATTTAACCATTTAACCCTTTAAGTCCTATTGAGGCACATTGATTTCATTGTAATTAATTAAAATTTTTATACCAGGTAATGTGACGGACCTTTATACAAGGAAATGTTTTTCTTCATTAATTACTATATTCATTCAATAAGTAACATTGACATAACGGCTTACTTTAAGATTCCTGGAAACTTAGTTGCACTATGAACTTGTAAAATTGTGGAGAATGTTACAAGTAGCTTTAAACATTTCAGTAATGATTGACGGTTTATCTTTATTTCAATAAACTTTGCACTGAAAATGAAATTTATTTTCAAATAAAATGCAAAATAAAAGTCACACAATAATAAAATGAAAGAAACATCGAAAAAGTCAGTTTATTTTTATATTTTTTGTAGTTCAAATTTTTAAAATATGTAAGACTCAAATATTAAGTTGACCAAACTGTTCTAATACACCAGCAAAACAGTTTGTTTCAAATACGCTAATACACTTGCATAATTTTATATTGCTAATCCCTAATAATTAATAATATTTAAGGATTTGTTTATAGGTTTTATATTTTGTAAATTTAATATTAATAGTTACAAAACCAAATAAAAGATGGAAATTGACAAAAAGGAGCTTCGAGTTTTGATTCGGTACTTCGGGAAGCACAACTTATCAACTAAAGATGCTTCAAAAGAGATATCGTGCTACAATTGCAAGGTGGTACAAACGATTTTCATCCACCCTATAGTCAAGACCCTATAGTCCATAATCTTTTTATGGTCTCTTTCGTGGAATGCATAAATTCATGAAAGGGTGCAAGTTCCAGTAAATTGACGATGTCGATGAAGTAGGCAACCAAATCTTTGATTAAGGGAAGCCAGAATGGTAATTCGAGCAGATCCGGAAGCTAGCATATCGATGGCAAATAGTTGTGGACAAGGATGAAAAGTACTTTGTTGAAGTTTTTATTGTATAAATAAAAATTTTCAACAAAACATTTTTTTCTATGGTGTATTTAACCTTTTTGGCCAACCTAATAAAATAAAACCTTTACGGTATATACATTTTAAAATAATCTTTCTCTTCCTTTTCCATGTCAATGTTCCTTTAGTTAGGTCTGTAGAAATAAGCTTGATTTTTCTGAAATATAAAATTGAAAATAATACAAGTAAATTAATAAAGACACCATCAAATTAGGTTATTATTATCTATTTTACATTAACATAATTATATTTAAAAGTTTTATTACACATATTTCCGAATAATTAAATATTAATTTGTATTCTATAGTTTTTACAATTGGAACAGTAATATAATCAAGTCCGTTGTAAGAAATCGAGAATCCGTGTCCATGTCTTATACGGTCACATTTCAAGGCTTCGTCTTACCGAATGTATTGGTACGTTACCGAACTTGATGTTTCCAAGTTCTTAATGATGGTAATTTAGGCTGCTGCTCGAAGTCATTTTAATTGCCCCACTCTTGAAGCGGTGGATTTGGAAAATTATGGAACGATTGGAGATGGATCTGTGATGAGTCACTTCGACGAATATTTTCTCTACGTAAGTTTTTACTGATGTAATTTATAAATAAAGTTTTTCACATAAAATATTTTTTAAAGATATATCTTTATGTTTTAATAAGTAAATTATTGAACACTTAATATCGGTTACAATTAGAGAGTCAAACCCTTGTCCAGAATTTATTTATTTTTGCAAATGTTTTTGTCAGCTACCAACACAACAAGAATGTTTTCTCAATATTGAAAATCATATTTTAGAAAGAATGAAAAAAATAATGAATCATATTCTCTAGTTTAGAGATGTAAAAGTTCTGATTTTTAATTTTGGTGAGTATACTCAGCGTCTTAAATGCTCATGGAATTCGATAATGTTACCTTATGAAAAATCTGCAATTTAATATACTCGGAAGAATTATTTTCACATAAATTAATTTTTATTGTATAAATAAAAATTTTCAACAAAACATTTTTTTCTATGGTGTATTTAACCTTTTTGAATACTTTGTAAGAAACTTTGTAAAATTTGTTTTAATCTTATTTCTTAAACGAATTAAATAATTATAAGACTTAAAATTATGATGACTAAATGAAAATATAAGTTTTAAATATATTTTTAATGGACTCAAAATTAAATGTAATCTGTTCATTTCTCAATGGACCCTGATACGTACAGAATGATGGACATGTACTATCTGCTTTGTTAGAAATGCAGTTTTGATTTTTTGTTTATATTGTCAACGAGCCTTGCAGGATACCCCTGTACTTCTTTATATCTTCTAGAGAGTAAATATGTGTAGATAGCCTAATATCAGTACATCTGTTTTAAAAAGGCTGAAAGTCCAAATATCAAACATCTAATATTCTTCGGCCAAATAGAACTACTATAGTGATGGTGTTTATGTCAGGAGACGAATATCCTAAACCAGAGTTTTCAACAAAGCCTTTATTTAACAAGATACCCTACTTTTTCAAGAGTCCATCTCGAACAGGGTAGCAAATAATTTTGTGAAATCCAGAAAAATTTTGATATGGTTACCTTGGATGTGCACCTGCAAAGGTATAGATCTCAGATAAAGAAGCGCTTTAAACGTGACTTTTTATCAGAAGTGGACTACTCTTCGGATGATGAAGTAAAAGCTATAAATGGATGAGGAATGTCATCTTAAAAAGACAACAGGTATATGAGAGAGGTCATGAAATAAAGATCTGCAGTAGTTTGAATTAAAAAACAAATCAGTGTCGAAAAACCTATTTCTAAAAAATATTAATTTTATAAATACATTCGTTTAAGAAGTTTTTATCCAGCTTTTTATAATAACTTTCGAACGATATTAAAACCAGATAGATAAAATTAAGTTTAACTGATTACTCCCAAAAGGAATTTCAATTTTCTAAACTGGATAAATCATGTAATTATAAAAATCGATTAATATCTTTATTCCGTTGTCAAAAGAGACAGAAACAATTAGACCCTAAAAATATAAAAGTATGGAGAATCCTAAAACTTCTACTTTTAAATATTTTCACTGTAATAAGTAAAGTAAGTATCACAACTTATTAAGTAATAAGAAAGTAACGTTTTAAAAGAATACGCAAAGTTTGATCAATGTATTCTCAAATAATCTATCATTGTTAGATGTAGTATAAATTATGACTCCATCCAGATTGTTTCCTGAAATGAGCTAAGAAAACTAAAACCAGAAAACTAATCTGGTAATTTAGATAATAAAGTTCTAAATCCTTTGTTTTCTTGAACATCTTTGTGTAGACTTTTTATATCTATTTCTTTTTTCAATATTTTGACAATCGATTTAATAATCACGTCTTTAAATTGATTGTCATCACTAATAAAAAGCTTGCATATCATTTTTTCTATATTTGATTTATTTGAATCCTCATCGTTAAAAACTTTGACATTTCCATTTTTCTCCATACGGGCAATCTCCATTTTTAAAGTATTTGCAAATGAATTGTTTCGGTTCCTTTTTTTCTTGGTGCTTATACCGACATTTATCTCCAAATTTGCATGCTCCTTTGGCAAAGTATAGGCATTACTTTTTCTCATTTGCAGTCACACCCGTAATGGCTAATTTCTTTTGAACTATTTTCTCTTCATCCAACCCAAACAAACTGTCATAAGCAGTTCTGCGATATTCTTCTTCCCCTTCCAACCATGAAGCGAGAGTTTCAACCCCTGGAGACTTTCGCGCTATTTCTTCTATCCATCTCTCGTAATTTATAACCATTTCTTCCGGGAGTTTCTTCAATAATGCTTGGTATAAAAATCCAGGCTGAAGATCCGATTCTTTGTTCAGACTTTTGAGTCTTCTTACTAACGACCTGACCATAATTGAAAATTTCCCGACGTCTCTAAATTTTTGTCCATCTACTTTTCTAAATTTTTCCACTTCATCCTTATATGATATATAGTTTCTTTCGATCCCACCATATTTTCTCTCTAACGCTCTGAGCACCATATCATATGGTTCTTCACTGAAACCGAAACTTTCTACTATTTGTTTAGGCTCCACCGAAATATATTTCCGCAAATACAGTAACTTATTTCTCTTACTGGTACTTAAATCATCAATACACGATTGGAATATCGCCTTCCAATCTGTATATAATGATATATTCCCAGTGAATACTGGAATCTGCAGTCGTTCAAACTGCTCAAGACCCGTATTCATTATAGATTCTTTAGAATTCATGGGTACAATTTTTTCAATTTTCATACGTGATCCCGATTTACAACGGTTTATAATCATCGCCTCAACTTCCAGGTCGATTGATTGTAACTGTTCCTGTTCCTTTTCCAATTTATTCACTTCTGTTCTTTCGAGCTGTCGAGCCAACGTAATCATCTCATCATATCGATTCATTATTTCTAGATATTTTTCCACATATTTATTTTTCAAGATTTGAAATGATTCTTTTGAATATTCGTCGGAAAGTTTCTTCCTTCCTATCACCAGTTGCGTTTTCCATCCGCTTCTTTGCTTCAACTTCTCATTTAACTGCTTATCTTCTTCGGAACTTCCTCCACACAAACGTAAAACCAAATGGAGAGTGGCTTCCTTTTGAATGTTGTAATCGCTCAACGTTCGTCCATCTTCGAGCTGTTTCCGGCGAAGATCAATCGCTGCTGATCGGGAGGGATCCCCTCCTTGTCCTGTATCTTCGCCTTGACGTTCTCTATCGAGTCGCTGGACTCGACCTCCAAAGTTATTGTTTTCCCTGTAAGCGTCTTGACAAATATTTGCATTTTGTTATCTCGAAATACGAGACTTTCTTTAATGACACATACAAGTTTCTTTCCGTCGTACTCCTTCCGGATCCACTTTCAACAGAACTTCGAATCCTCGTTTAGTCAGTCTCTCCACAAACGTTGAATGATTCACGCTATCCTTGTTCTCACTGGTAATGTTGTAGATTTCCTTTTGGTTCTCCTTCATTTGGGACACATGGTACTTTAGATTCGTCATTTCGTTGCCGCTCGATGTGGAAGGAAATCGCAAGAACTCGGACATGCTCTCATGCTCCGAAATTCCAATACAACCCAATTTATTTTTATAATACCTCCTTTTTGCGCACCCCTCCCCCAACATGATTTTAATTGAATTATTATTATTAAAAAATTTAAATTTTTTAAATTTATTAAAATTTTAAAATTTATTATTTTTACTGAATTTTAATTTAATAACATTCAAAAAATTATTTTTCTCAGGCATACCAATTACATAATTTAAAATTTCACAGACACAAAAACACAACATGCATTCAAAATACAAAATACCACTAACAATGTCCATTTCACAATAAATGTCGAGCCTCTCGTCAATCGATCTCGTGGGAATACGATCCCGGCACATTTGAATTTGAACACGGCTCCAGCGCATTTGAAGGGGAACATCGCCTTTTGAATTTAAATTTGAATTTGTGGGGACACGACCCCGGCATATTTGAAAGTGAACACAGCTCCAGCGCATTTGAAAGGCAACACTGCCTCTTGAATTCAAATTTGAATTTGTGGGGTCACGACCCCGGCATATTTGAAAGTGAACACAGCTCCAGCGTATTTGAAAGGGAACACCGCCTCTTGAATTCAAATTTGAATTTGTGGGGACACGGCCCCGGCACATTTGATAGGGGACACGGCCCAGCATCTTTCATTTAAATTTATGTGGACACGGCCCCTTGAATTTGAATTTCGTAGGGAGAAGCCCCATCTTGGCCACCAAATTTTGGACAGAAAACGGTAGTAATCGCCTTTCATTTTCAAGAACACTTTAGCTTCACCGCTATTTGAAGCATCCAACAAGAACTCATCGAGTAAGGCTATTATATCAGCGCAGACTTCTATCAATTCTCTTTCAATTTGACTTCGGTAGGATTTAATCAATGGAAGTCGAGAAGGATCTTTTTGTTCGATGCTACTCATTATCCTCCACGATGCTCTCCGACTTCCGATTACGTTTTTGTATGCTACGGATAATAAGTTACGCTCTTCCATATTCAATTCGCCGGTCATTTTAGCGATATCTTTCATCGCATCAACCATTTTATCATATCTTTCAGCCTGTTCAGCTAATTTAGCTCTATAAACTTTCGTTTCTCTATCGGCCATTTCGTTTATCAATCTACTTCCTCGCGTTCGTTCGATTAAACAAATTATTTTTAAAAAAAAGTCATATTTCTTTTTTGATCAAAAAACCAAACTCGACAATGAAACTTTTATTTTTAATTTAAAACTTGAAATTGTGATTGCCATTGAAAATTGTTAATTGTTTTTTTTAAAAATTGGAATCGTGACAAAGTCACTTACATTTTTCAAAAAAAATTATAAACACACACGCACTTTATCCAATTGCAATTCAAAAAAAATACACATTCACATTCACACAACACACATACTTACACAAACATACACTGAGGCAGAAAGAAAATTACAAACCATATGACAAAAAAATGAGGCTCACCATTAATTATTTACATTTTCAAATCTCGATTGTACATTTTTGATTTCAATAGCCAAGATTACATAACCACACACACCACCATTCGAATTGCAGTTCAAATTGATTAAAACTGCAAATTTGACTGCTTTAATAAAGAATCCCAACAACACTCGAACAATTCAATGTTGGACTAAAGATTTTTATGCTCAACCATTCACTTAATTATTTATTATCAATTATTTAATCTATTTATTTTTTTTATTTAATTATTTTAATTTATTAATTTAATTGTTTAATTATATATTTTATTTTATATACTGAAACTGGCAAAATAAATGTTCGGTCAAAATTGGCAATTCTCCGCTCCAGGTTATAAATATTTATTAACAAAAACAATGTTTAAATTGTAATATTTAAACAACATATAAATTCCTATTTTTAATAATTTCTATTTTTTATTCATTTTTTAATAATTATCACAAATGATAATATAACAATATTATTACTAAAAATTTGTTCAGAACGAAATGATGACTCCTCAATCAAACAATGGATTGGATTTCTTATCAAATTTGACTTTAGCACTCCTTCAAGATACAGGGTAAATGACTAAAAATATTTTATTTTTAAAATAATAAGAGTGATAATAATTTCGAATCGCCTTACTTCCATTTCTGTTTTCGACGAGATCAAAAAAATTTAATTCTGCTTGAAAGTCATTTATTCAGTTGGTTCAGGTGTTGTGCTCTTTTTTCTGAAAATATTAAAATTTCATTTCAGTAAATGAATGCTCCATTCGACAACATACTCCCAGAAACATTTTAAAACTTTGTTAAATCTGCTACTAAGCCTAAAAACCTTCTCGTAAAATAGAAATGTCTCATTTTCGTTAGAAAATGTAGTTTTCAATCTCAATTTTCCTTCAACAGAAAGCTTTCCTTATATACACAGTTCTAAACCATAACATGTTTGTTGTTTAATCGTGCATCATATGTCTATTCGATAATAAAATTGGTTTCTGTATTGTGATAAAATAGTCTAAAATCCAGATTTAAAAGTGAATTTCTATTTTTTTTCTTTATTTAAATGCAGACATACAATGTATTCTATGTTGAAGAACAGTTTTTCTTGATCTCGTGTTGCTTCATATTCCATACGACTTTTAGTGGCTGGTTGATAAAGAACGTCCTGAAATATGTCTCTTTTGCTAGCCATAAATTTATTGTTGTTTTTTTGACAAATTTATATTTATTTGGTTTATTATGCAGATATACTTTTCTATTGAATTTTTTTCTATATTTTGAAATTTATGAAAATTGGCCTCATTGTGGTTCAGAATTACAAATTTTTTCGGAAGGCTGAGGGAGGAAAAAAGAACACTCAGGTCTATTGATGGGCTTCTAATGACTTATCATGTCGCGCTGAAAAAATTAAGTTGAAAATAATGTACCAGCTAGAAGGATACTCATCACTGATTTTCAATAGCCAAGTAGCTCCTAATTATCAGCTCGAACCTCTCCTCTGAAACTGTACCTGGTATTGTTGGCAGATGAGCTCTCAAAATTTTCGATGCAAATCCAAAAACATTGCCCTTATCACAACGACCTGCTATGGATATTATCAAGCTGTCTTAACCGAATGAAACTCTGGATAGACCTGCAGAATCTTTTATAGAATTGATTTCAAAAAAACGTCATAGTCAAATTCAGAACTATATCAAAGAATGAATTTTAATTTACACAGAAGTCGATAATAGGATTGGATCTTTCAATTTTATAAAGGGACAAATTCACTGTAAAGATACGTCCCACCTTTTTATCCAGCTGATCACCTTCTTTGTCAAATGTCTACAGAAGTTAGACAAAGTTTTCAGAACGAACACATTTATACAAAGTACAAGCCTGAGAATCATTTGATTAATATATTAGGGTGAACCAAGTCTTTTCGTATTTTCTACGTCTTTTTGTTCAATTGTTTCTTATTAACAAATAAAGATATTTTATATACATGTGTTACATGTTTTTAAAGATCTTGAACTGCTCTATCACAATATATATTTAAACTTCTAATTAGTCGTTAATATAATTTTTATGGTCTTTTAGAAAAATCATGGAAAATTTTGAAATTCGTGTTCTTTTACGCCATTACTAGAAACATGGCTTAAACGCAACTGCAGCAACAAAGAAGATATGCGAATTTGAAGGCGATAATGTGGTCTCAAATCGTACTGCACAAAATTGGTTCAAAAAGTTAAACGAAGGCGACATTGACGTCGGAGACAATACACGTTCAGGTCGATCTATCACCGTAGATTCCAGAGCAATTCGTAAAGCCGTCGAGACAAATCCGTCAATAAGTACTCGCAGATTGTCGGCCGAACTCGATATTCTTCAAACATCCATTGTACGACATCTTCACGCTCTTGGCAAGGTCAATAGTCAATGAAGAGAAGTGCCTCATGAATTGACACAAATTCAAGCCGAAAAGCGTTTCGAAACTTGTCAAAAATTGCTTGAAAATCGCGCGGTGACCGTTTCATCCGTCGAATTGTAACTTGCAATGAAAAGTGAGTTTACTTCAGTAATCCAGACAAACAAAATCAATGGTTGGATCCAGGACAAATGGCGAAACCGGTAGCGAAACGAGATCATTTCTCAAGGAAGGCAGTTTTGTGTGTTTCGTGGAATTTCGAAGGTGTGATTCACTTCGAGCTGGTTCCAAATGGTCGTACCATCGACGCTGACCTTTACTGCGCCCAACTTGATCGAATGTAAGCGGCACTTGGCGAGAAATACCCCACTTTGATCAATCGAACGCGAGTTCTTCTACAAGAGGACAACGCAAAACCCCACACCGCCAAACAAACAAAGGAAAAAATCAAAAATCTCGACGCCTTTGAACTTCTTTCACACCCAGCGTATAGTTCGGATCTTGCGCCATCCGACTATCACCTTTTTCGCCCTTTTTCGTACCACTTTCTTCGTGGTCGCAGCTTCAATAATCTAGCCGAGGTCGAAAACGGGTGTCACCAGTTCTTCGCTTCTAAGAACAATGATTGGTACCGCAGCAGGATCGCACAACTTGCCCATAGATGGGTCCAAGCTATAGATTCAAATGGCCTTTACTTTGAAACTTAATTGTTTGTTATTTGTTGTAAAATTATGTTTAAATTTTTAATAAAAAATACGAAAAGATTTTTGATTCACCCTAATATAATTTGAAAACAAATACTTTTTCAATAAAATCAGAACTAAAGATCAATGTAAACACAATCTTTATTTCAAAATTTAATTTTATCTCGTACAAATTCTCTATTTTAAAAATCACTGAAGGTCCAATACAAAATAGTCTCTTGGTAACAACACTTTAAAACAACATAACAAAGAAATTTCCAGAATAAAAAATGTAAATTTAATTTTTATTTTAGATACCTAAAAAACGCCCATTCGTATATATAAGAAACGTATTTTAAGTGTCTAAAATCACCATTTTTGCTTTTCTTTTGAAATTTTTACGAACCGAGAACACTGATATCCATATTTTAAATGACCATTTTATCATCTATCTTTACTTTGAATACCTCATTTCATTGTATTTGTAAATTTCATTCTTAAATTAACATAGTTGCTTGCTACATAAAGCAATACTTGAACTCTTGTATTCCATCACACAATAATAGTTCAAAAATTCCTTAACAATTTTGTACAACACCAATTTTCCCAACTTACGATGCCATTTGTGTAATCATCAAATAAAATCTGTAAATCTTTTACAATCTTTTATTCCAGCACACTAATTCGAGCCCTTGTATCAAGTAAACATTCTAATTCCAAATCTAATTTTTTTTCTCGACATGTCCATAAAAAGGGTGAAAAACGAACTCATCTTGTGAATTCAATACAAATTCTAATAATAACGATAGTTAAATCTGGGGAATGCGACAATACACATCTGGTAGAATTCTTTTTGTCACTTGAAAGTCGTCTCAGAATCCGAGGCCTTCTTTCCATCTAACGTCATTTCGTCTTTTATGTAATTATTGAATTTGTGCTCCCGTAATTTTTCTCAATTGTTGATTGTTCTAAAATTATTCAAATAAGGAATTAATTTTAATCTTCTACTTTAAAACTGCGAAATTCTTTAGTCCATGTTACTACTAAAAAATATGTGTTAAAACTAAAAAATATATTACATTTCAACCCTAATTTACTATCTATTCTTAATTTTTTGCAATTTATGAGACACTTTAATTAATATTTTAATATTCTGGTAGATGGTATACTGCAAATTTTGCAGCAATCAGAAATCTAAATTATGGATATCAAAAAGGGTGTACAATTCCAGAAAAAGGTTGCTATACTTATATGAAGACTCATACTGATAGGTTTGTAATTGAATAAATCAAAAACAATATTATGTTTCTTTAATATTTTAGCTTGGATCCATTTTGTAATCAGCCGTTTGGGTATGGAAGAACAATAGGATGTTCACCGTCAAAAGACTATTTTTATTATTGTTCACTCAGAAGAACGTCTAATGTTTTACCAGAATACCAATATTTTACATCTCTACCGGGTGTAGCATCCAGTGATGTTCAATATTACTACGGTTCTTCTCCATATAATGAATATTGTCCATCTTATATGGTAAATTTATGTTTGTACTTAATTTTTATATGGGAATTTCAAATATTTAAAAGTATTTGT